>APFE030978355.1:173273-249391 GCA_000404065.3 Pinus taeda
GTCGAACATGTCACGGAATCCTTTGATCGAAAGTCGATGATGTAAACTGTCGTCAAAGGCGAGAAACCTGCCATTGAGCCATGCAGATCTCAAGGTACTGACGATTCCTAGATCATCTTTCTAGATAATGAGTCGAAGTCAATAGAAAGTGATCCATCGTAAGCAAGCTCACGACACGAAATCATAGATCAAGTTGAAGAAATTTAGTTGCAAGGACTGACTTAGGGATGGTCGAGATGGATGACAGACATTTTGTAGATGAATGGCTTATTTGAACTGAGCTCTTGAACACATAACGACACAACAGATGGTTTGGTGATGATTGACCCACAGTTAATACCCAGAAACCGGCTGAAGACTTTCAATATGGTTCGATCAACTGTTAGGTAAAGGATTTCCCAACCCAGGTGAATGAAAGTGTCGTGTTCAAGAGTGGTTATAAAGTATAACAAACAGACTCATTTTTCTCTCTTTTCCCCCACCATTTTTGGCAAGTACCTGTTTATTTTTTACAAGCTTGAGGAGGATAACATATGCTTGATTATAAGCTCACCCTTCGGGCGAGTCCAACTTAGTTTAAATGCGAACCCTATGAAGGAGTGGTTCGTTCCTGTTTGTAATGGAACAAGTCCTTTACTGTTGAATTTTAATGAGTCCAGTATAGGAGAAGCTCGACGTTTTTCATTTTTAGAGAGTCTGAAAAAACTAAAGAAGACTCCAGGGTTTGACTTTTTCGTAAATTTGTGTCTCCCAAGCCCGAAAAAAGTATAAAATAATACTTGAGAGAACTGCTTGGATCTTTACGACCAAGGAGTACTTTTCGTTATTAGTGTCTTTGATCCGAAAAAGTAAAAAAGAGACCAAGGACACGTCGTTTTATAACCAATATCGGATTTGAAACGACAAAAATCTGGCGATCTTATTATGTTTTTAGGGTCAAAAAAGATTTGTAAATCGACCGTCTTTTAATTCTGTTTTAACGAGTTTAAAAGAGAAACTCGACAATATTTTCATGTTTTAGGAATCAGAAAAGGGCTTAAAAGGTGACTCTGGTTGAAAAATGATCGATTTTGCCTGAATAATCATGTTATCTTGCACAAAAACACAAACATTACTCATGCCTACTTGAAAGGGATAAAAATGTCGAAATAATACCTTTATAAAGTGAAACATAAACAAATTTGAAATTTATTTACTCAAAAAATTTATAAAAAGGGGTTTTTACGATTCATCTTTACCATTTGTGATTTGGAGAGGAAATAGTGCTTTTGCTCTGAAAACTTCCCGAGAGGATTGTGGAGAATCCAACTGTTGGAATCGGATGCCATCTTCACCAGGTAATCCACATCATCCTCCTCTTGTTTTTCATCCATTTAGTTTTTCATTTTAGTCATTTGTTTGATTCTTTAGGAGGGTTTTTGGGCGAAAAACCTGCGCTCGGGGTACGCAGGTCCACCACTGCTAACTTGCGGACCTCGACTTTTTCTCCATTAGGAAAAAAGTCGGGGTCTGCACCTTCCCTTTAGACAAAGTGCGGTCCCACACACTGTGTCTAAAGGCAGGGTGCATACCCCGGCGCAAGGGTTTTCAACCAAAAATTGTGAAAATTGGACCAAAGAAAAACTTTTCTACCATGTTAATTGTTCTTTTGGCTTGATGTAGGGAGTACATCATGCTGGATTGGAGAGAACGTGAGCACGGGGATGTGGATGCAGCCGCATGGAATCATCAACCTTCGCTTGATGCATTGAGGGCGTGCAGACTGTACAATTACTGAGCCATTCCTGGCATGAGGGCTCAAGTGGACTTCTTACAGTGGATGGTTGACAGGTGGAATGTTCAGGACCAGTGCTTCTTGATTGGTGGCCACCAGCTTGAGATTGAGCCGGCGGACATATATTTTTTGACTGGTTTGCCTAAGAGAGGCGTTGATTTGACCCTGTTTGGGGCTAGGGTGGGTGGCTAGCCCGTCGATAGCCTTCGACTAGTGTACTGCAACAGGCAGTCTCGAGACAAAGGGATAGATATCAAATACATAACCCTTCCTGAACTGAAAGTAATTGCATTCACTGTTACTCGACTTTGTGGGGCTGCCGCTTTACATATTGCCATCGGATCCCAGATGCGGATGGCAGTCGACTGCTTTCAGGGCACCGTTTTCAACTGGTGCGATGCTGTGTTGGCAAACATGAAGGGCCAATTGACCAGGGCCAAGAACGGACGGCTAAAGACTTTTGGATATGGTGTTATAGTCGTCAGCTTTGGCCTGGAGCGGATTCCTATGCTCATCCCACATCACCTCACAGTTGTTGATGGGCATCCCCGAGAGCCTAGAATGATGCGATGGGTTGCAGTTATGGCCCATCATCCTGATGAGGGGACCGAGGTCATCTGGTTCAAACCTGAGTTTTTCCAGTGGTTGGAACATCAGGTCTTTTCTATCCAGGACTTTCCATATACTGGGATTGCTTTCCGTGGCGACCCAAACATGGCTCTTCCTCCAGGAGAGCAGTGGGATGACTCAGGTAATCATTTTCAACTTTTCCTAATGTTAATTTTTATTTATTTTTATATCGTCTCAAAACTTATAGTAATAATGTTTTGAAATGCAGATGTGGGTCCACAGCGACCAGCCGCTCTCCGGCCTTTCGAGAGAAGGCAAACACTTGCACCAGCTCCAACCCCACAAGACGAGTCAGTAGAGACCTTAGCTGAGTTAGAGAGTCACCTAGAGTGCTTGACAGGGGATATTCCTGAGATGAGCATAGACGACATTCCTCATTGGCTTCAGCACTATGTGATTGGAGTCCCAGGACCTTTTAGGAGGTTCCTTTGTAAGGTAGCTTGTGCAGTGGTTTCGTATCGAGATCATCACCAGTGATGGGATGATTGCTTATGTAGTCACATGTGACATTTTTCTTTTTGTACTTATCATTTTTGTCGATCATAAGGTGTTTTTCAACCTATGATCGAGGACGATGTATTTTTTGACACACTCCTATATATATATGATATGATTATTACTAGCTTGTCTTGTTAAACATGTTATGGAATGTTTTTAAATTTACTTGTATGATTATTGCACATGTCTACTTAACACTTGAGAAGTAATTGCATCTACTAATGTATTTAAAGATCTTGGAATATGCTGATATTCAATGTAATAAAATCCACGTTCCAAGGGACGCACTCTAAAAAATAATCTTAATAAAACTAGATTTCTAAAGGCGTATACTCTATTAAGCTGTAATACAATGAGTTCAGAATCGAAACTCACTATCAAACTCTGAATCCCAAATGAGATAGATTCAAATAATAACTCCACCACTACACTATACTTTGCAATGTTGTTCGTTGTTTGACCAAGGCTTACCCCATGCATAGATACCAACTCGTCAGAGGGCGCATAGATAACCCAAGCTGCAGAAGAAATATTCCGTGTACTACGACAAGCGCCATCAGCGTAACCAATATATGTTTGAAGAGGCGTCGACATCTGTGACATCAAACGTAAAACCAAGATAAGCAGGAATAACGACGGAAAATTCAATCTCTAAGCTAAGCACACTTTAATCTAAAACACACTAGCTAAAAGAAAAACTAACCTAATTAAGAAATCTTCACACTCGATTTAACCATAATATCTCTTCAGGTAAAGACCATTTCTTGGTTTACCTAAAGAGACCCCGTCAGAGTCTACCAATTCATATTCCCCTTTTGCTAGCTTTCGCTTGACAACAAAAGGACCATGCCACATAGGCACGAATTTTCCAGCGCCCAATTTATCATTCGCTTGATCGTACAAGAGGACTAAATCTCCTTCCGAAAAATTTCAAGGGGTTACATTTCGATCATACTAAGCCTTAATACATTTGGCATGAGATTCAATCGCTAATGCAGCATCGTGGCGATTCTCATCTAGCTGAGCTAAGTATAATAAACGTCTTTCCTCTTCGGAAGTAGCTGCAAGTAATTCGATGGCCATTCGCAATGACAGTATTTCGCATTCAATAGGTAGCACGGCTTCCAAACCATAAACTAGTTGGAAAGGAGTGAACCCTGTTGATGTTTTGACTGAAGTTCGGTATGCCCACAGCACTGAGAATAACATGTTATGCCAGTTTGACCGATGAATCCCAATGATCCATCGGATCATGATGACTAAGACTTTGTTGATGGCTTCAACTAGACCATTAGCTTGTGGATAATAAGGAGGTACTTGCCAGAAATGGTGGGGGAAAAGAGAGAAAAGTGAGTCTATTTGTCATACTTTATAACCACTCTTGAACACGACACTTTCATTCACCTGGGTTGGGAAATCCTTTACCTAACAATTGATAGAACCATATTGAAAGTCTTCAGCTGATTTCTGGGTATTAACTCTGGGTCAATCATCACCAAACCATCTTTCATGTCGTTATGTGTTCAAGAGCTCAGTGCAAATAAGCCATTCATCTGCAAAATGTCCGTCATCCATCTTGACCATCCCTGAGTCAGTCCTTGCAACTAAATTTCTTCAACTTGATCTATGATTTTGTTTCATGAGCTTGCTTACAACGGATCGTTTTCTATCGACTTCGACTCATTATCTAGAAATATGATCTAGGAATTGTCAGTACCTTGAGATCTACATGCCTCAATGGTAGGTTTCTCGCCTTTGACAACAGTTTACATCATCGACTTTCGATCAAAGGATTCCGTGACATGTTCGACATCAACACATCTTATCATATTTCATGGATTGTGGTGAGTACTTTGAGAGCCATTATCGTTATTGGTGGTTTCTCTCATGCTTGTTAACAGTTTACATCATTGACTGGTAATCAAGCATTTTCTACCATGTTCGTCTCTGACACATTCAATCACATGGATAGAATCGTACTGTTTCAAGACATAGAAATGAAGACCCTGGATCTAGTTTCCACCATCCAGGTTGCAAGGAATTTTGTATTCATCATATTATGGACTATTCATAAACCGATGGTTGCGTCCATACTATGTCCACATGTGTCTGTACTTATGATGTGTTACGAGATCATTCCTATATCAGAGCAGTAGTTAGTCTTCTAGTCAGTTTTCAGTCTCTTAGTTAGTTTTTATCTGAGTATGGGAATGCCTACCTCAGCGATGATATGATCTCATATATATATATACTTTGCATTGAAATTTTTTACAAGTTCCAACCAGCCTCTCTGCAAGATGATCCTCGAAATGATAAAGCACATCACTCTTCCTATATGATAAATGAAAAATCGTCATATACTACAGACTTCGCACTTTAGGGGGCAATCTGTTACACAAAAATATCGTCACCTTGATTATTTGCATTCGGTGTAGGCCTATCATCACCTATACCAGCTTCCTAAGCAAGTCTTAAACCTCAGCTCTTCAAAACAAGCTTGAAAAAAGAGAGAAAGACATCAAAAAAGCAATGTAACTCTGGTTCCGCACTTTCTCTTACTTTTGCCTGCGGCCCACACCTTTTGTTCAAGGTATCTGCGTACTTATACGCTCTGTATGTAAAGGGGAGGGTGCGTACCCCTGTAAAAGTCAAAAGGCGCAATATTTATCTTAAAAAACTCATCTTGGGTTAATTCTAAAGTTTTCTAGAAGCATTTGTTACGTGGATTGTTTGCTCCAAGTGGTTCATGCATCCCATCATAGGAGTAACTAATCCCTTGTTGAGAGGAGCTATCCCTTTGAAGGAGGATTCTATCCCTTTGAAGGAGGACCTGGTAACTGATCTCCATTGCCCTATAAATTGAGGCATTGGGTCAGTGGCTAGGGAGGTTAGAAGCTGAACTTTTGAGGGTAAATGCTAGTGAAATCAAGACTTCCTATTTGAGCTTAAGAGGAGAGATCACATACCTTTTTCGCCCCATTAGGGAGTGAGTGAAGCTTGTCAGAGTAGAGGAGACTTCTTGTTGGACCCTGGAAGGAGCTTGTACAACGTCGAGGCAAAGGTTGTAAGGTTCTCTCCTTTTGAATTAATACAATCAAGCTCATTTTTCTCAACAAGTATCTTATGCTATTTGTTTCATGGACTCCTTGAATTTCATGTTAAATATGTTTTATAATATTGGATATTTAGGTGCTATTTAATTGTTTTCCTTGTTTTGTGCTTGCAGGGTTTGCGGACGAAGATGGAATTACTGGATCAAAGGAAGCAAAGGCCTCTCCAAACTTGCGTTGGACATGAGGTAGGCCCTTAAACACATTTGTTTACCATTATTTATAAAGCGCATTTAGAGAAAGATAGTGTCTAGTTGGTTTGTTTGTCATTAGGTCTTCATTAGATTCTAGGAAGGTCCGTCTTGTCCGCAAGATCGACTAATTCCGCGTGACACTATTATGTCTAGTCCCCATTGTTCAAATGGTTGTTCAATGTTGATTGGTTGTAATGGTAATGCATGTTTCCTCTGTCTTCCAGGAGCTGTCTGACAAATTATACATTTCCTTAAATATTTGTGTGCATCTTTGAATAAGGTTGGGTAATGATAGCCAACATGCAAGATTTTATGTGTTGTTGTGTCAACTCCAAAATGTCCACCAGCCTACCCATCATGGAGTTCCTACAAAACCTTTTCTGGCTTAGATCTTTGAAGACATATAAGCAAAACAGAATCATAATTGTTTCTAAACAACACATTATTGATTATCTCATATTGTTTAGATTTTATCCTCAAATCTCTATTTCTTTTTTAAATTAGTTGTGTAGGGGCATATTCATTTTTCAAATAAAAGATGATCTCAGCATATTTCAATTCAGTGTCATTGAGGCTTACCTCATATGCTTGTATATCATCACCTGAATCTTGTAGTGCTAGTAAGTTAGATGCTCCTCCTAAAATTCTACAAAAGCCTTGACCTTTTACAATTTTAGTTGGTAAGATCTTAGTTTCATATTATTGCAGCGTTGTTACCCAATTTTCTCTTTTCTCACCTACATCTCTTTGCCTTAATAGATTTCTCACTACTGAGAATGGGATTACTACCTTGGCGTGAGCTTTGAGGAGAAAGGGCCTGAAATTATTTGTCGATTTGAAAACAACGAAAGCTTGTTTTTCAACATCTGAATAGCTTAAATCAACCCTCATAAATTGGAGCTAAAGAAATAAATTAGTACTTCGACTTTGTCACCATTGAACTATGTTAATATAACTGCATATGATTTCTCGGAAGAAAAGGTATATAAAATGAAATGATTAGAAACATTCAAGGTTGCTAAAGAGGGAGCATTTATGATTGCCTCTTTAATTAAATTAAAATATTCATGCTCGGTACGTCCCCATTTAGAAACATATTTTTTCTTAATCATAGATTGGAGAGGTAAAACAATTCCCGAAAAGTCAAGGACAAATCTTTTGACAAAATTTATCTGACCTACGAAACAGTGCATGGATTTATTGTTATGAGGTAAAGGGATTTCATAAATTTCAATTATCCTATAAGGATCAATGTGGATTCCTTCTTTGGATATGGTAAATCTAAGGAGCTTTCCTTCACTTAATGAAAATAAATATTTCTTAGGGTTGAGAGAAATTCCATACCTCTGACAAGGTTCAAAGATTTGTTTTAAATCCTTTAAATAATTACCGCGCCTTTTTGAATACACATTTATATCATCTAAATAAACTACCACTGATTTATTTACCAAACATTTGAAAGCTATGTCCATGGCTCTTTGAAATGCTGCACCAACATTGATTAATCCGAATGCCATCTTTTGATAGTTTTAGGTGCCCCATTTGGTTCGAAATGTAGTCTTTATCGGTGATCTAGATGTACTAAAATCTTATTATAACCTGAAAGTCCATCCAAAAAAGAGGTTAGTTTTGAACCTCCAACTAACTGCAGTATCTGCTCAATAGGAGGTAATGGGAAATTGTCCTTCTGACAAGCTTTGTTGAGATTTGAAAGTATATGCATATTCAAATATCACCATTCCCTTTTCTGACTAGAAGAAGTTTGGAAACTCATCTGAAATGTCTGACAAGAAAAAATACTTTGGCTTTGAGAAGCTTATTCAGTTTAGATTTGATCTGATTTTCTAAATTTAGGTGAATTTTTCTCAACTTCAGCTGTACTGGTTTTTCATTGGATATCATGGGAATGGTATGTTGAATGATGGAAGTGTCATATGTCTTAAGATCTTCATAGTTCCAAGAGAATTCATTTTTGTATTTCTTCAACAAATGAATAAAGGTTGATTTTTCATCTGATGTAAGACCAAGTCCTAGATTGATATTTTGAGCTTTAAGGTGAATTCCAAGATTAACTAGTTCTAACCTCAAAGTTGAGCTTTGAAGTTTTGAGTTAGTAGGTTTCTTAAACCTTTCATTAAGATAATATAAATATTCCATCTTAACCATACATTTAGGTAGAGAGTTTACTATTATTTCTTGCTTTAGTTGGTTTTCATGCTGATCTTCACCTATTATCTAGTCATCGTAAGAGCCTTTAGATGTGAGAAAACTTATGATATTATGATCATTATTAAAGAATCACCAATTGGTGATACTGTCAGGAATAGAAGGCCTAAAAATCAATTCAATAGAAAAGATATTAGGGCTATAATCTCCTAGTAGAATGAGATTTGATGCAACATTAGCCAAAAGATCGACACTTTCATTTTGGAGTCTTGGGATTGGGGAAATGTTAAACACTGTAAAATGAGAAGTAAGGTCCTGGACAAATGATTGATAATGTTGCAAGTGTCCAGAGAGGCAATGCATAGCATTTCTTACCTATTTTATTACAGTATTTGAGTCTCCAAACACGTGAAGATGTTTGATATCAAGGTCGATGGCTTTATACATCCCTTGAACCAATGCCTCATATTTGGCAATGTTGTTTGTGCATTTGAATTCATGCATGCATGCTAACATAGTTGTTTCCCCTTTTGGGCTAACTAATTGCATCGTGCTCTGCCTCCATTATTAGATTTAGAACCATCAAAAAATATTTTCCAAAATAAAGAGATAATTATGGGGTTATCTACAAATTTTATACACATAGAAGTGTATGTTTGAGAATAATTTTCGACTTGCGATATAACAAAATTTTCCAAGAAGGGTGAAGTATTTGCATTAAAATTTCCTCGAAATGATTCAACTAAGTAATTTCCAATGGTTTTCTCCCTCCAATTCTGTGACAATATACTTTTGATGCTTCTCTTGGTCAACCCTTATTTGATTTGGCTCACCATTATAGAGAAGCCACATGTGGGACCAATCAGTTGTGAAATAGCCACGAAGATTTTTTGACAAGTCTCTACTAAGGATTAGGTTGTAGAATTCAAGGATATCTGCCACAACGATTTCAATGACTTGACACACTTTTGGGTTTGATAAGTGTCTAATAGTGACTTGATTGAGTTCTCCTATAACTTCAACTTGAGATTGATCTAACTGCACAATGCGAACAACATATTTTTGGGGCTCCACATTCAATTTCACACAAATTATTCTTGGTAGAATGTTGGATGAAGCTCAAGAATCAACTAAACAATTATGTAGAATTTTGTTGAAACCTTCAAAAGTCAAAAGAAATGTAGGAGTATGGGATTTGGATGTCCCTCCTATTAGAGAAATATCAGTAGGACCGATTCTATCTAATGAGGAAATAGGAGGCCTTCCTGTTTCTTGAGCAATGTGTGAGATTATAGCAACGGGAAGAGGAGAAGTGGGGACTGCTTTTAGTTCTTTCAGCAATAACTTTTTTGGTTTTTTTAACTTTATCATCTTATGGAATGTGATGTTTGTCATAGTCTTTTTCATATCTTCAATGATGTTGTATTCCATTTCATCAAAGACTAGCAGGGTTTTAGTTGTAGGTGAAGAATTTGATTGAGAAGGAATGGTTTGAGTGGATTTGGGAGAAGACTTCTTAACTATTGCTTTGTCTTTGGGAGTTGGAATTGATTCTTTCTGTCCTAGGTTTGTTTGTGGCAAATCAATAGTGGTTCTACTCCTGGTTGGAATAGGTAATGCTTCTTGTGCTTCTTCATTGGGAAGGATAAAATCCCACATTCCTTGTAACTCAACTACTTCTTCATTATCTATTTGTTCTTCATTCGTTGACACTTCTTCTTCCTCCACATCTAATTTAGCATTTAATATTGTGCTTGGAGGCTTAGGATCAGAGGTAGGGCTTATTTTGTAAGGTTTGAAAGTTTACCTTGAGGAAGTCTTTGCTACTTGTTTCTTGATGTCAACCATTTCATTGGACATGGTTGTAAGGACCTTTCGTAGACCTTCAAGATCAAAAGGATCTTCAGGTGATTTTCTCTTGGATTTGTCCCTAAAATATACCTTCTTATATTTTTGTTCTTCTAATGCATTCTTTTTTCTAAAGCTAAAATGTTTTTTTCTACAACTATGGCTTCCTTGACTTTTTTTCCAACGTTGGTTTGGCAGACCTCTCGACAAAAGTAGTTGGGTTTGAAGGAAGAGAAAACATGTACCATTCATTTTGGACCTCATCACCTGGCTTGGATGTCGTTGGTATTTTATTCAATATCTTATTAAATCTTGAATTGAAGTCCTTAATTGGTTCTCTAAGTTCCAATTTCAAGTTGGAGAGATCATTGATAAGAGTAGTTGTGGATCGATAATCTCCAAACATGGTTAAGAATTTCTCTTGAAACACATCCTAACTATTAATGTAACCATATGGTAATGAAAGATACCACGATCCTACTGATCCTTGTAAAATATAAAGGAATAATCTTATAAATACATCTTCTTCCACCACTGCATTCAGATTTATGGACAACATAAAATTGTTCATAAGTACTTCAGTAGGTAGACCATCATTAGGGTTAAATTTTGGCAACCATTTCATTGGATGCATAGGTCTTTGAGCCATATTGGGTATTTGTGTAGAGGAATATGTTCTAGTAGTTGAATATGATTGGGTAGAGGAGGTCTACAGTCTAGTTCTAGTGTAAACCATGATCTAGAGTTGTGAGGTGGATGGTTCATTTTGTGATGAAGTGGATGGAATGAATTAAGGTTTTTCAGGTGATGATGAGAGAACCTCACTATGAGATTCTTACCATGCTTTGTTACTTCTTCTTCAGCTCGGTAGAGGGAATTCAAATGACGAGATCCCAAATTTTTCATTCTCTGATCTAGTTAACCTTGCAGAGGAAGGAAACTGAGAAGTAACACTAGCTTGGGATAACTCAGCTTCCTCTTCAGATACTGAAATCCTTTGCATTTTATGGCTTAAAGACTGCACTTCATTTGCTTCAATAGAAGAAGATTGATCTTATTCCTTCAAGCCCTCAGTATTGGATTCTAAGGATTTCTTTACAACTTCTCGCTTAGGATTTAGGGATGTAGAATGTGATCGAGAAGTTGGAGGTGATGGTGAGGGATTTTTACTCTTGGAATCACTTACTGCTTTAAATTTTATTTTCGTTCATAGTTAGGCCCTCCTTCGAGCACCAAAATGTTGAAGCCTCGAAAATCACAGTGACAACATGAGGGAAAACCACCCGGTCTGGACCTTGATTAATGACTCCTTTTCCATTTGATGTAGTGGCTCTGACTTGGGATAATGGGACTAGTTTCCCCAAATAAAATTTGATACTGTTGGTGGGGTGATATATGATGTAATGGGAAAATGATTGAGCTAAGTGTAATCTAATCTAACTAATAAACACATACATATATCCAAATTTTAACACTATTTAACTATAGATATACCCGGGAATTAAATACAATATGTTATCTAAAATGATATCTTACAACAATTGGTAATAAAGATCATTCAACTGCAATAAGAATTTAAATCATTTAACAATAATCATTTTGGACAAATAGTTAGACAAAACGATTGAGAGAAATATATCACATATAAAATCATTCATGTATTTAGAATAGAATCGGAGCTAACATCATACAATAGTGCAATAATGCTAAACTAAATGCATGAGAGGGGTTTAAATACTAAACTATATGTCTTAAAATAAATTATTACAGAAAATAGTTGTGGAGGATTCAATGACCTTCCTCATAATATGAAAAAATAAAATTAAAATAAAAATAAATTAAAGGACTAATTCCTTTGGACTTGATCTCTAAGATTGCAAATACCAGACATTGGCTTGAGGTGAGTCAGTTGGCCGATTGTAGATTTTAACTGCCCAGAAAATATGGCATCTTGTGTAGTGCCTTCCGGAGTAATCACATTCATGTTTTATTGTATCGACGTTTCGAACCAACCTTCGTGGTTAATCATTGCGATCAGATGTGTGAAAAGGCCAGATAATGATGGGGCAATAATAGAGGAAATGTTGGGATGGTAGCCTAAGGAGCTGACATGTTTGATAATGTTAATGGCACCTATTAGTGCTAGCACTATATTTTGTGTAGAGGTTGTTAAGCACCATAAAATAATCCATTGACTGTGTGGTTTCACTAAAGACTGCCAGTATGCTTCGCAATTCAACCTGTTTACCTATCTGATTGCCTCCTCCTTTTCTTGTGCTGCTTGTCTCCACTACTGCTATAATTGTTTGACATTTGGAATAAATCCTGGTATACATTCTGTAACAAGATTGGCACCATGAATATTTTTGTTGATGGCTTCTATTATGTTCTTTTCTGCTGCCACTGCTATCGGTGTCACCCTTTCCACTTGTTTCAATTGAGAATCCCAATCCATGAACAAGAAGTCTTTATGAGATTCCTCCAGCTTCGGTAGGTCAAACATCCTCTGATTCTTGCTAGGTGATAAAGTCATACTCAAGTCTCATGTCGATGACTTGTCTTGTTAACTTATAATTCGTTTAACAATATGGACTTATCTGCGAGATTTTCTAGCAAATTACTTCCTTTTGTTGCATTAGTAGGGAATTTAGGTTGGGCACTTCCTTCGTGAACTCATTGATTTTAAGATTATCCTTAAGCTTATCTATCATAGCTTGTATCCACTCATCTCTTTCTACTAAGCTATCCTGTTGTTGTATTCTCATCTGTTCAAATTCCTTTTGGAGTTGGGCTACATGTAATTCTGCTTGTTGTTTGGATTTTTCCTGAGCTAATTGTTGTTCTAACAACATAATTCTTTCTTCCTTTTCTTTGAGCAACATTTGGACCTTTGTTTCTTTGTCAATAGTTGTTGTGGCACAGGCTCCTACCAATTGCGAAAATTTCATGGTATTTTTAGATGGATCCATGGGTGAGTCCTTCGGTACGATGTCCATTGATTCATTTTCCAGAGTTGTAACAACTACAACGTCCATATTTATTTTATTCCTTTGTCTCTTGACTAAAAATTTGTGGGTAGGACTATAAAATACATCTAGCTGAGGTATTTCCTCAATTCTCAAAACAATTTCTGAAGTGGGAGTAGCAAGAATGATCTCAACGTCTTGAGTGACCATAGCTCCCTCCCCTATCGTTTTGGGATTTGAATTGTGTTAGGGCTCCTTAGGAATCTCTATCTCAAATGTTTTCTCATGGTTTGAATCTGTGTGACCCTTTTTGTTGAACTGTTCCCATTCCTATTCCAAATCAATCATTATGGGATTTTACATGATTGATTTGATGTAGATGCAACTTCCACTTGTCTCTTTGCTAAGGTTGGCTTGGCCATCTCTTTGGTATTTCCAGTCATGTCCTTCTCAGACTCTTTATTTGTGTTTCCTCCTCCATTTTGAGACTATTGCTCTGAGTTCCCTTACTCATACGTAGATATTTCTTGGGTTTCTTCTTCAGAGTTTTCTTTGGAGCTGCCCTCCAAGCTTACACTGGGAGTTGGTTCTCTAATTGATTATATCTAAAATAGGTCTAATGGGACCTTCAATAATCTCCTTTTCCTATACACATGGAACGCATTAAAATATTCTAGGGATAAAAGTACCGATGCCATGCAACATTTCTGTATATGTTTATGCCTATAGGAAGAGGTCATCGAAAGCATCCACTTCATGGGTTAATTGTTTTACTTTTACCAAAGAAGTAAAATCCTTAACAATGTCATTTGGGTCATACTGTCTTCCTAGCAATGTAGCTAATTTTAGAGACTTAATGATCTTTGTTTCTTTGCATCCATGCCCAAAATCATGTAGCACAAATGCACCACATTGTAATGGAAATGTAGGCCAAATGGCTTTATTCTACTCTTTCAGTCCTCTTCTTAATCCACCTTCCCTTGTTGTTTGGTAGGCTATTTCTTTGGGCATTAACTTGTCGAGGACATAATATGGGAGAACATGTGGTAAAGCAATGCTCAAAATACTCTAATGTAGGTAAAGGTCTCTTCCCAAAACCATCTACCTACTAGAAATATATCTACTTCAGCCTCTTTAGAAAACCTAGGGGTGGTTCTGTTGTATGCTTGTTTATCAATGGGTAGCATAACTCCTTGACAGATTTTATAAAAATGGGGGTGAAATTGAGATTCCAAAAAAATATTATGGTACATATAGAGGGGCAACAGGTCCTGGACAGTCCACTTCCATTCCATATTAGGAAATTTAGAACTAAAACATATTGCATCCATTACAAAAGCACTCATGAAAAATGGGTGAAACACTCTTAGATAAGAATTTATCATCCTTCTATATTGCATTCACTGCTTCATTATTATTGCATTCATTGTTGCATCTATCAATGGGATCCATTCAAGGGAAAACTTGGTGCTATCAGGTTTACTGGACCATCTACATAGTATTGTTGTTGCAAAACTACGACGGGGAGAAATAGATGTCGTAGAGTACATACCTATTTTATCCCATTTGATATTGCCTTCACTTGATTTCAAGGTCTGTGTGACATTTGTCAGGTCTTCATTTTCCTTCTAAAATTTCTCAAGGAACTATTTGTTGTAAAACTTTTGTGGCTCAGTTAACTGGTACATTAGTCATAGGTTGTTTGCTAAGAAAGACCCCATGACCTCTTGCCTATGATTCTTGAATGTTTGGTTTGTGGTGTCTACCTCATCAATTACCCATTTCACCATGTCTGTGTATGGGATTATTTTTTGTTGTCCAGCTATGTGATGCGGGAAAGGACCATTGTTTTCGAATAGGAGGCATTAGATGACTCCTGAGCATATGTTGTGGCCTTTGTTTCAAGTGGCCTTGGTTGCTCCTCTTCTAATAAGTTGGACATGGCCTGCCACATCGTAGTTCCTTCATCTCTGTTGCACATAGTATCAGAGAAAAGAGGTATCATTTCTGATTTCTCGGACATAACTTCCTTTCCCTTCTTTGCCATTATTTCTAACGATGCTCGCTAGGGATTTTCCTAAACGGAGCAAAGCAGAAGTTTATCAGATAAACACAAGAAAGAATCAAAATCAGAATGAATGATACAGATAACCCGAAAAGGTGACAAGAAAGTATTTTTAATCGAACGCAAATGAAAATATATTGTGTCACGTCAAACTGATTTTTAACATAAATTCCATTAACCTATATTAAATAACCACTAATGGTTCCTTACTTTTGCCTTTATTACTCATTAATGTATCACATTGCAAAATTGGAAGGAAAACTTTTAAGGTGGTAGGCTTAAGTTGCAAGAATGTCAATTTTGTGATTGCGATGCAATATCGCAAATTGCATTATCGCATGTTTGATTGTGTATTTCTCTAAGTTTAGCATTTTGTGGGATACGGGATGCAGGATAAGCAACATATTCTTTTTCACTTAGAGCATAGTTCGTGTGATGGAGTAATTACATTATAAAGTGCTTTTCACTACGTGGCAGACTTAGTTACCATTTATCACATTGGCTTTCATCGGGTTTGGGCTCTTATCGCATTTAGCAAGATCATGCAATTCATAAAATTTAGACTGATTTTTAAGTATTTTTGATGCGATGTGATAAATTTGACTTTTTCTATCACAATATTGCATATCACACATTTCCTCATGCTTTGTGGGTTTGCATCCTTTGTGAGTGCTGATGTGCGATTGTGATAAGGGATTTATTTAATAGGAAATACCTTAGATATTAGCTTTAAATGAAAATCCCAATGATATTTAAGTTAAGTGTGGTGATCCTTTTGATCGCAATTCGCAGGTTTTTCTTGTTAACAAGGCTTTTGACACACTTGATCTAGCGGTATGCGAAAAGGAGAGAATGGCTAGTTTTCAAAGTGTTTTGACTTGATATCTTTTTTTATTCTTTAAAAGCTTAAAAGAAAGTGCCTAAGTGCTAAATTTATTTTTTTTGAAAGGATTTTTATCAAGAGTCCCCATTTATTAATATAATATTACCTATTACACTAATAAATGGGAGGTTGTTGAATAGGAAAACAGGTCCCTAGCGTCTGTTTTGGGGTTATTTAACCAAAGTTTTATATAAATTTTTGTAAAAGATGTAAACTCTACGTGAAATGTAGATGCATAGTGTGAAGGTAGATAGGATTCAAAGGGGTCTTAGCCCCTTGTTTGGATAATTAAATAGGTCAGTTTTGATACTCACCCATGGTCCATGGACCATGGTATTGTATTGAGAATGCTATACGTATTTGAGTCATAGCGAATCTAGAGGGAGTAACTAAGTAAGCTAACGGAATATAGAGGTTGTTTTGGGCTAGTGATAAGGGAGGAAGGCTCTGCTTCCTGTACTTAGGAAAGAAGGGGACAACACCTACAATTTATTACCTAGGAGGCCTTGGTAAGTCTGCAGCTGAGTGTGTGGAACCCTGCAGTTGAGTGCACAAGGTAGAAGAGTCTATAATATGAACAATTAAGATCAATAAAGACTGATTTTGAAGAATTACTGTGCATTTCTGTTGATTCTGTTTATGTTATATTTTGTCACTCAATGATATGTTTTCAAGAAATAAGGTATGAATACTATGCGAAACTATTGAATCTATCTTATTTCTACATGCTTTAACTAACTATTTGTGTTCGTGAAGTTAAGGGTTTATTCTACTATGTTTTCTAATGAATTAGATAGATATGCACGAAATCAAACCTAGGGTTATTTATTGATGCGCGAAAGTAGGTAATTTTCCCTTTTAACGTCCATAGAGACTCATCACAAACCTTCGCGAAGGTCTTCAATCTGGGTTGACTGAGTTATAATAATGATCCCTAGAAGGATACTGGTCTATACAAAGGTAGATATGAGCTATATGAGCCTAAGAACCACTTATCACATGTCCTTGGATGCAGAATCTTTGTTCTAGCATCCCTTAATACTGCTTTAGGTGAGACTGCAGCCTGTGCTATGTAGGTTGTTGTTGAAAGGGCCAATAATTAGGGCTTTGTTGGTTGGCATGAACAACTTTGAACCTGGGTCAAGCCCCCTTAAGCCAATAGTTTCAAATTACCAAAAACGAAGAGAGACCCATTACATAGCCTGATGAGAGCTTTCCAACGTTTCTAACAATTCATCAAACTATCCTACAATTATCTCATAATGGCTAAGGGAAAAATTAGGGTTTTCTTATAAAAGGGATTCCTGTCCCCAATTCCAAATCATTTGCATATTGAGCTATTGGTGTGTTATGCATGATTTTCACGATTAAGGATGAAGGTGAATTCCATAGATCTAATGGTTTGATATGGAACAATCGAACATAAAGAAATTGAAGTTTTCCTCAGAGAAATTAGAGTATGAGAAAGAAGCATGCCTCCAATTTGTAGAAAGCATTCTTTCCTCCTTGCCTGTAAGCTTTAATTATAAATCAAAGTGTTATAATTAAAACTTCCACACATGACTAAAAAAAAGGCTCGACAACATCCATGTAGCATTGTTACAGATCCATTTTCGCACATCAAATCCCAACATTCAGATTAGCATTTTAAGGCTCATCAAACCCTAATTTCAATTGTTTCATGCCCTAAATAAGTCAAGCCTTTGAATGTCTCCTTCCCAGATAGTTTCATGACTTGAAGACATTCAAAAATTGCCTCTAGAGGGACCACTGCATGTATGCCTTTATGATGGTGCGTTGCAGAGCAATTTAGTCCACTATCAAGGTGCTTTGCAGAGCACTTAGGCTTCCTTTCACCTACACTAGGTGAGAATGAGTGAAATTCACATAGGGTTTGGGCAATATTCTTATCCTTTGGAGTCATTTAGAAGTTTCCCTATCTTATCCACTCCTATGAGCTCGAAAATGGATGTCGAATGAGTTAAGGATCATCCTATCCTCTCATCCCTTCCTCGATTGAACTAATTCTAAGTATGGAAGGCCATTCAATGTCACCATTAATGACAAAACCTCCTTCGTCTTCCTATAAATTAACCACTCATCGAAGTGATCAAGGGTTGGATTATGTTGAATTGTAAGAAGATAATGTTGCTACGAGACTTGACTTTGGAGCAAATGATGTGATGCCACAAGCTTTTCTTGTTTTTGATGTGATGTGGATGGGATCCAAGTTGGAGGAATGACTTTCAATTAGACACTAATGGTTGTAATTCCTTCTTCTATTTAATAAAGTGTTTGAACCTTTTTCCATATGATGTGTTCTTTCATAATGCTTATATGTATGAATTACTTCTTATTCCTTTCATTTATACTGAATGGATCGTATGCCTTGATCGGTTTTCATCTTCTATTGTGTTGACAAGGTACTTTTCAAGTAGATTAAGTACGCGAAGGAGCGGCGTAATTGATACAAGGGAGATGTGAGGAAAGTGGAACTACAGGTAGGCCTTCTATCCTCTCTTCATATCTATTTCTTATAGGGAAAGTCTAAAACACTTTAAATTGTTGTTCTATGCAGAGCTACTTATCTAGTGAATTAGTTTTTATCTGTAGATGCTAAATTATCCAAAACAAGCATAACCTAAAATATTTCTTCAAGGAATCACCATGGCATTGAAACACATGAGTGTAAACATAAAACAACAAATATAGGAAAACAAGGTACTCTTTGTATTTACAAATATAGGAGAGAATTTACAACCATAAATAGTAGTTGACTTTGTAGATGCCTCCAAAAGTTGACTTGTCCTTCCTTGTCACAAAGAACACCTCAACATCAACCCTAATGCATGAATATGGTGTTTTATTTGCTCTGAAAGAAGCATCATAAGGGTGATGTAAATCTCCAAAAACCAACCTAGATCTTATAGGAGGAAGTAAATTTATAGGATTATTGTGGTAGTCTGAGAAACTTGAAATGGTTTCTTGGATGATAATTTTTTAGAATGAATAGGCCAGAAGTAGGGATTTAAGACTATGAATGGAAATTATAACAATAGAAATCCCCCTAAATGAGCCAACGAGTAGTCTCAACCAATAATGAAAGTCAATTTTATAAAATATGAGGCATTAAGAGTGAATTACTTATAACAAGTCTTACTAATAGAGTGCATAATGACAAAAACATCAATGGTTGTTCCTTAGGAAATTGTTGTTTGAAGAGTGTTGTTGTAACAATTTTATTTCGAATGAAATTTATGTTTTTTTCTCTCTATCCTACCCTAATGTAAAGAGATGAATATGTGCTTCAAGTGTAGGAGTACTTCCAATGTATCCATGTGCATAACATAATGCTAAATATACTCACACTCAGTTTTAAAGAATAAAATTCAACACATAAAAAAGTATGAAAACACATTTTCCTTAATTGAGATTGTACCTAGAGTTTTTGAATGAGGGAGGAACATTGTGTACCAACAATTGTTTGGAACCAATTTACACTTGGTGATTCAATGGAAGAACCCCAACTTCTCTATTTAGGTATAACCTTTTCCGTACAAAGTCTAACCCTTTAGGAAGTATTGATTCACCATATATATTGCCTAAGCTTACCTACATGTCCTGGTTATAGATGTTGTCTATTATCGAAAATTTGATCATTCTTCTTCTGATAAATAGGAACATCTGGTTAACACATGGATTAGAATATAGGGGAGGTTCTTACAACACTAAAAAAAACTATAGAATCACACTACCTAAAATATCATTTGTAGGAAAGGAAGAAAATTAGGCTTGTGAGCTCTCTCATAATACCCTCTAGTATGCTTCTGAAAGAGAGAGAATCATACTAAAAATTCATTAGCAGGAAATAAACCAGGCTTCTGAGCTCTTTAGCAATACCATCCAATATTCTTCAACAAGCAAGATAATCGCACTAGAAATTCATTTGCAGGAAAGCAAACAAGGAAGGCTTGTGAGATCTCTTGAAATACCATCCAGTATGCTTCAGCAAGAAGGAGAATCACACTAACTAAAAACCCATTTGCAGGAAAGCAAAACATGTAACATCATCATAACAAATTACCAAGGCTATATATCTCAAGTGCCTCCCCAACAACGATGCCACAATGTTTGGTGTATTATATGATATATCAATAAACCAACCTAAATTATCAAATTAGGAGTTTGTGAACTTTGAGTTGAAACACTAGAAATGCCAGGGAGAGGCATGAGGAACCGGCAAAGAAAAAGCCTAATTTGTCTAGAAGTTATCACTCCTTGATTTTTAAACAATTTAGAAACAAAATCTTAGCTATTCAAAACAATCATCCTGGAATTACCAGTAAATTGAAATCAAACCCTTAATTAAAGAACAAATCCTAAATGTTGGAAAATAAAAATTAAGCCCTAACTACTGGAGACCCGAGCATTTAATTAAGAAAATATCAGTATTATTCAAAAATAAGAAAATTAAAATCAGCCTTCTCACACTCAATGCAAAATTTTGAATCAAAAGAAAATAACCAAGTCTAATGTGATAATGTTCTATTGCAAATATCTTTGTGGGAGAAAGGTTCCAAATCTTCTCAATCGATTATAAATGTGCTAAATCATGACAAAGTCCTCACATGACACTTTTCATAAAACTTCCAAGTAAATCTACTCGAGGGAACAAGTCAGTACAATGTAGACGTGCTATTGTGTAATCAGGTGAAAACGACTTTTCTCATATCTAGTTCCTTTTTCAAACAACCAATTGAACTCACTTCATTAATTATAAATTCTAAAAATGAATAGTTGCAAAAAAACACGACCTCGAAAGTTTAAGAAATACTAGAGGATTAGTATTTTCCTTTTCAGTGCAAATTCTTATCAAGCCAATTCTTATCAAAATACATTAAATCATGACTATTGTAAATCTGGTAACTCCACAGGCATAACAATTATCTCATTCAAAAAGGGTTGCAAATTAGTAATTGGATTTTTCCTTCAAAATGCAATCTTAATATCAAATCCTTCTGATTGGTGCATATCATAGTTTTTAGGCCCATCTAATGCAAATAATAGAATACCATTTCATAAAGCACCCACACTTTACTTCAGGAATAGATCACTGAAATTTATTGTAAAGTCTTGGAAATTCCAACCAACACATGTGTCCAAAAGTGTTTGGGATATGTATACAAATCCTTAATGTTTATAGAAATAAGGCAACATACAAAATTAAACCTTGAGCCAAGAAAAAGTTACATCAAATTGTACATAATCATTTTCTTGAAGTGAAACTATGGATATAGATAATATCGTTATAAATATTCAAATACACACTTGAGATTTGGATCCCTTTGAATAACATTTCCATGGTGTGTACAAGATTTGGGGTAATGCTATACAACCTTGCAAGTCAAGCATTATATAAATAGTGAAAATAAAAATAGTTCTAGAATGATTGAAAATTTTATTATAGCATTAGGAAACCCACAAACAACCTTACAAAATTCTTGATATCATCATAAATTTAATGCAATTTGTATTACAAAGTATAGAGGGACCCAAACCACGATGGATCAAACACCTTATACGTTAATTTTCAATGAAACATTACAAATTGAGACTGTAAATTCAAGAAAACAAACTAGTGAATTCACAACATTTGAAATTGTGATTTATCGTAAGAACAAGGCATGTAGTATCTATAGCTCACAACACGCCAAAATCCCCTAGATCTAAGAACACGCCAAATATTTGCACACCAGACAATATTATATCAAAGGTCAATCAAAAAAATTGAAACCTAGCTAAATGAATGGACAACAATCTGGATTGGCGGTCCTAACCAACCATCTTGTGCCTCGTAAAAAAAATTAAATCGCCGAAATATAATTAAACACAAAAACATTAATCATTGAACGTGTCACAATATTTTTGTATTGAATAGCTACTCAGTCTTCTAGATCATGTGAGAAAGAGATAAAATCCCAACAACCTGAGGAGAGCGATCCAAGTATTGATTACAACACCAAAATTTTACATTAGAATTGTCTGTTAACCTAGAGTCATAGCTCGACCTGTTAATTAGAATACAAATTTAGCTTGAGACCAACCAATTCATTACAACTAAGGTGAAGATTCGAGTCCCAACTACTTTACATAAATAGGAATCTAGTAAACCCATTATCCAATTGAGCAAACATAAGTTTGACATGAATTTTGCAAATATGGGCATAAATAAGGAAGTGCATGATAAAAGAGTGAGAATTGATTAAACAAGGGGGTAAAATATAGTATCGTGGGGCAAGAAGATGTATTAAATATAATAACTCTGAGACTTGACATCCCCCCATGACAATCATCTTGCATGTCCTCATGAATTAAATTTATATGTTGTATTGTCACTCCATTCAAAAAAACCAAAATTGAAACTTGGATGGTCCTGCACTCACAATGATCTTCATACTACTTTCCATAGACAAAAGTTCCTTTACTAGATCTGGTTATTTTGACAGAAAAAATGCATGTTGGTTTGTTTTTGTGTTGAATTCTTTATTCATTAACACTGATCCAAAAGAAAATTTTATGCCAGGGCTTCCATAGGAATGCTAACACTATTGTTACTACAAGAATAGTGTTATCAATAGCTACCGTCAAAATTTCCACAAGTATATCAAGGGAAACCTTAATTAGTAGTTCTTTGCCTTAATAAAAGTGATATAATTTCTCCATGGTGTTAAAATATAGATGGAAAAATGGAAAAATAAATATAACAAAATAATACCTTCTTGTCTTACCCTTATCCAATCATATAGCTGAATCTCCTCATTTTGAGGCAAACTGAATCACCTAAACTAAGGGTCCCACATCCATGAAAGTCTTTGTATTTATGAAAGATACAATTGAAAATCACATTACTGAAAGGATCTTAAAGATGTTCTCAAAGAGATATGATAATGATTTCATGGAAAGACAAAAAGGACCGAGTATTCATCATGTAAAATTAACTTTAATACCACGAGCATGGCCCTACTTCCAGAAGAAATCTATAGCCTCAACATAGATGCCTTTTAACCCCATGTAATGTTTGTGTTCCATTTATTAGATATAGGTTCAGATTCATTTAAAAGGATTTACATTGATTTTGGAATTAACTGAAGGACACCGTCCTAGCTTGGTAACCATCTAATGACAAATCCCTTCACAAGAACTAACAAGAATGAAGAAGATGACTCATCATGAGACCTCTTGTCTTCCAAATTTTTAACTTAAAGCCATTACCCCAGCCTGGTGACCAGCAATGGTAATCTCATCCTCATTAGTACCCATGATCATGGTAGTTCATCTCGTAATGAGACCTATTATCCTTCAATTAATGGTTTTTAGAATAAATTGTGATTAATATTAACCTCAAATAGGTTACTTAATATGTAGGGGGGAAAATCAACTCTTTAAGAGCATGATATGGCATTAAATTTTTTTCATGACTAATCGTTATTGGTTACACCTTTTACCCTAAAGAATAAATTTGAAGAAGCCATCTGAGATAATAACCAAAAGCTTCCTCGATTCAGTAATGTTATGGTTCTGATGAGAGCTCATTAGGGTCTTATACGAGTGGCCCACCATAGGAGTGTTTTCATTAATACCTTAGAAGAGAAACTTGAAAATGTTTCTTCGATGCCAATTTGTTATAATGAATAGGCTAGAAGTAGGGTTTTAAGATTATGAATGGAAAGTATAAGAATAACAATCCCCCTAACTAACCCAATGAGTAATGTTGGCCAATAATCAAAGTCACTTTTATAAAATATGAGGCATTAAGAGTGAATTACTTCTCACAAGTCTTACCACGACAATGCATATTGATATAAATTTCAATAGATGTGCCTTAGGTAATTGCAATTTCAAGAGTGTTATTGTAACAATTTTATTACAAATGATATTTGTATTCATTTCTCTCTACCCTACTGTAATCTAGAGATAGGAAGATCTCCTTTAGGTGTAGGAGTAATTCCAATGTAGCCATGTGTGTAACAAAATGCTAAATATACTCACACTCAATTTTAAAGAATAAAATTAAACACATAAAAAGTATGACAAACTAGCAACTTTAATTTGGATGGTACTAAGAGCTATTGAATGATGGATGAACATTGTGTACCAAAAATTGTTTCAAACCAATTTTCAATGGATTTCACATATTCTTTGTCTTTTGATTCATTACTAACTAGTGGCATCCCCTCCTCAGTCATATCATGTCGATATTCCCAAGGAATTTTTCTTAGTTTCTTGAGTGTAGGTTAGATCTTGTGACAGGCATGTCAAGAACTCTTCAATCTATATTTCCAATGGCTCTTCCTCCTCATCAAGTGTGATCCATGATTCTTGAATTTCCCCATTAGATTGGAAAATATATAAAAAGAAATCTTCTCAATATTCTTGTAGGAATGGCCCATGGTTATTTGGTTCCTTTATCACATATGAAAAGATGGATCGTCTCTTGACTTCTGCCAATATATATTCCTCGTACGAAGTAGAGATGCCAATTGCTGCTAAGATTTGAGAAAGCTCCTAGAGTGAATCTCTTATTAAGTATTTGATCATTCTTCTTCTGCTAGCTAGAAGATCATGTTAACACATGGATTAACATATGGGAGGGTTCTTATATGACCCAAAGAAACTAGAGAATCACACTAACTAAAATCTTATTTGTAGGAAAGGAAACATATTAGGCTTGTGATCGCTCTAGAAATACCATCCAATTTTCTCCAGCAAGCAAGATAAATACACTAAAAATTCATTTTCAGGAAAAATACTGAGATTGTGACCTCTCTATCAATGTCATCGATTATTCTTTAGGATGCAAGATAATAACACTATAAATTCATTTGCAGGAAAATAAAAAAAACTAGGCCTATGAGCTCTCTCGCAATACTGTCCAGTTTTGCTCAGCAGTAAAGACCATCACACTAACTAAAATCTCATTTGTAGGAAAGGAAAATATGTAACATAAACATAAAAAATTACAAAGGCCTTATACCTCAAGGGTCTCCCCTGTAATGGCGCAAAAATGTTGGGTTATTATATGGTATATTAATAAACCAACATAAATTATCAAACCAGGAGTTCATGAACTTTAAGGCACAACACTGGAAATGAAAGAGAGGGGCTTCAACAACCTGGAAAGTAAAACATTAATTTGTCTAAAAATTGTTCACTCATTCAGTTCCTGCATTTTAGAAGCAAAAACTTAGCTATTGCAAACACTTATCTTGTAGTTACCATCAATAAAAACTAAAACCTTAATTAACGAACAAATCCTTTATGTTGGCAATTACAAAGACATAATTATTTGAAACCTAGGCCTTTAATTAGGAAAACGTAAAGATTTTTAAAAAGGAAAGGAAATTAAAAGCAACCCTCTCACACCCAATTCAGAAATCTAAATAAAAAGAAAATAGCCAAGTTTAATGTGATACTATCGTATTCAAAACTATCTTTGTGGGAGAAATGTTCCAAATTTGCTCAGTCTATTATAAATGTGTTAAAGCATGACAAAGTATTCACACATCACTCTTCATAGAAGTTGCAAGTAAATATACGCTAGGGAGCAAGTCAATCCAATGTCGATGTGCTATTATGTAATCATGTGAAAATGGATTTGCTCAGATCTAGTTTCTTTTTCATACAACCAATTGAACTCAGTTAATCAATTATAAATTCGGAAAAGGAATAGTTGCCACAATCCATGACATGGAAAGTGTAAGAAATACTACAGGATTAGTATTTTTCTCTTCAAATAAAATCCTTATCAAGCCAATTATTATCAAAATACATTAAATAATAACCACTGTAAATTATGTAGCTCCACTGGCATAAAGAATTATCTCACTCAAAAAGGATTCAAAATTAGTAATTAGATGCTTCTTTTCAAAAATTAATATTAATATCAAATCCTTGTGATTGGTGCATATCTCAAGTTTTAGGGCAGTCTGATGCAGATAATAGAATACCATTTCATAAACCAACCACCCCTTACATCAAGAATAGATCATTATAAGTCGAGTGTAATGTCTTAGAAACTCCAACCAATAATTGTTCTCAATAATGTCTTAGATATGTATACAAATCCCTAATGTTCATAGAGAATGAGGCAATGTACAAAAGTAAATATTGAGGCAAGCAAACAATACATCAAAGTATACATAATCAATTTCATGAAGTGCAACTATGGGTATATCTAATATTATCATAGAAATTCAAATATTCTCTTCATCTTTGGATCCATTTGAGTATGATTTGTATGGTGCATACAAGATTTGGTGGAAGGCTATACAACCTTTCAAGTCGAGCAATATATAAATAGTGCAGATAAAGATATTTCTAGAATGATTGCAAATTCTATTCCAACATCAACAAACCCAAGAACAATGTTACAACATTCTCGATATCATCATAAATTTAATGCAATTTGTTTTACAAATTAATAGAGGGCCTCAAACCATGATGGATCCAAAACCTTCTCCATTAATATTTAATGAAACATTACAAATTAAGAGTATAAATTCGAGAGAACGGAGTAGTGAATGCAGAACATTTGTAGTTTTGATTTATCATACTCTACGATGTTTATATGGCCATATCCATACAAAATAAAGGATTCAATTAATATAAATAATGCACATAGTCTCTATATCTCATAGCATTGCAAAATTACCCAAATATGAGAAGACATCGAAGATTAGCACACTAAATAGTATTATATCAAAGATCAATTAACAATATGAAAACTAGCTAAATGAATGCAGAAGCAAGAGGGAAATGTGCTAGATTGTTGAGCCCAACTAACTATCTCGTGCCTCCTAAAAAAAATGAATCACAAAGATATAATTAGACACAAAAAATTAATCATAGAATGTAGCGCAATATTTTTATATTGAATTGCTGCTCAACCTTCTACATAAGGTGAGAGAGAGCTCACATTCCAACAACTTAAGGAGAGAAAATAAATTATATATTACAACATAATAATTTAACATTAGAATCATTTTCTAACCTAGAGCCATAACTCTACCTTTTATGGCTTTCCAAATACAAATTTGTTGACACCTAATCATCTGGATTGGGTGAATAATTGAAATTGATGTAAATAAATAATGGAGAATATGAATAGTCACCGAGAGATGAAATGAACAACCTCTCCCTCATGTATATAATAAACACCAACCTAAATGAAATAAATGAATTGAATTTTGTGGATTTACTACCTGGCCTGACATGGTATCAGAGCCAACTCCATTTTTGCCATATCCTTCCAGTCTTCTAACTCCCTTCTTCGATTTTCTTCCTTCTACCAATTTCTTGCAGTCTGTCCACTGCCTTGCGAGGAATCAGTCCACTGCCTTCCCCACAATCACTGCAACAAATATTAGACATTATCTCTGGATCGATGGCAGCTTATGCGGGAGTGTTTTTGAAACCTCATGTGCAGTCTCTCATTTATTGAAGAAAACATAAGATAATGGCCTCTGAGCACTGATTTTTTTTACATTTCAAATCATTGCACTAGTCCCGGAAAGAAGGAGAAATCATCAGCTTGAACAACCAACACTTGATCCAGTAGTAGAATGATTATGGAGATGCAAACCAGGGTTGTGCGTTGTAGCATGGATAGTGTAATCCTTGTGGAGTAACCGGTTAACAAGCTAGGAGGCCACGAAACCTATCCCTCTCGTCATGCAAAAAGTAGATGCTCGACGGGCTTTACCATCGATGGTTTCAACGGCCATTTTAAGGTGTAATGGGTGGCCCCTTTTTTTTCCTTCCAATATTAATTTTATGATGAGAGATAGAGTTTCTATGAACCTTTACAATCAGAATCGAAGTGCCTCCACGAGGAACTATCTGGTGGCTGTGTGATATGGTAGAATTAAAAAAAATAAAAAAATTGTATGTGCATTGTGAGACTCACTGACTAATTTTTTCAATGCTTCTATTGAAGTCTAAAGTCTGTTGAACATTGCCCATATATTGAAAGTTGTCTTAGTGTTGTACATTGAACACTGCCCATATATTGAATGTTGTCTTTGTGTTGTACATTGAACGTTGCCCATATGTTGAATGCTACCCATATATATTGAAGTCTGTTGTATTTACGGTGCCTTAATACACAGTCTTGGTGCATTACATTGATCTCTGGTCTGACCATATGTTGGTATCATCATATGCAGCCCCACTTATGCATTGATGTTTTTTTTGGCATATAAAAATCATTGAATGCCATGTGTTGAATAGAGTTTTTCTAAAAACGAGGAGGTGGGTCAAAGCACTATGGCATGAAGTGTTGAATGCATTGTACAGTTTTGTGTATTTAACGTCATGGGTATTGACATTTGTTGTCCAATTGAATTGCTGTCCAATCATATCAGAATTATATTTTTTCCCATTAAGAGTAAAATTTTGCAGCAGAAGTTTTTGTTACAATATGCATTTAATCATATCCATTGTGGGAATAGTTCTCACTGGAAAGGAGAACTATCCTGAGTGGTCTCGGATGATAAAACACACCCTCATTTTCAATGGGTTGTGGAAAGGAATGTGCATTGGAATGGAGGCAAATAGCTAGAACAACCTACCTCAGACAAAGAGCTCGCCATTTGGGAAAATAAGAATAGAAAATCTTATGCATTAATTTCAAAATCTATAAATGAAGAGGTGATTCGCCATATTTCACCATTCTCATCTGCTTTCGAAGCCTTACAAAAGCTGAAAGAACTCTATGACTCACACTCTACACTTGAAGTTGTTCAACTCACGATTAAACTCTTCACTCTTGAATTGGAAAATCATGATCCTCTTGCTCTTGCATCTGAAGTGAAGTCTATAATGCATGATATCCAAGCCACTAAAATTGATTTGGCTATTATTCTTATCAATTTTCTCAAGGCACTTTATCCTACTTACTCCAATTATCTTTAGTCATTGCAAGCAAATAGAAATATTAAAGACAATACCTTTGACTCTCTTGTGAAAAAATTTGCTGAAAGAGAGAAAGATTTTTGAAAGAATACAACCCTTGAATATTTTGAAGAGGTTGCGTGCCTTGCTCATAAAGAAAAGCATCCTACTCAAGATTCTTCAAGAGGAAGAGGCGGTCGAAGAGGAAGAGGAATATATTTCAGAGGCAAGGGGGGTGGACTCTTAAGGAGAAAAGGAAAGTTTGCACTGCATACGCTGCAAAAGAAATGGATCACATGATGCCTCTACATGCAAGCTACCATGGGACAAAATTGAACAACAAAGAAACCAACAAAAAGGAAAATTGATGATACAAACAAAGGTAAAGCACCTTAATCCACTCACTATGTTGTGGCACAATGTAATATTGGAGTAAATGAAGATTTATTTAATGCTTCACTTTCTTCTTGGAAAAATGATTAGTTTCTTGATTCAGGAGCAACTTGCCACATGACTCATAGAATTTTTTTTTTTGAAGAATTTACTGACAATGTTGATGGAGCAGTATACTTTGCAGACCAATAAAAAGTCAAGCCATCAAGTCTTGGCACAATCAAGCTTAAATTGCCTGGTCTTCCAGACTTTCTTCTGCATAATGTTCTCTATCTCCCACAACTGAAGAGAAACTTGTTGTCCTTGGTCCACATCCACCAGCAAGGTCACTCCATTCATATGTTTGATGGCAAGCTTGAGGTGAGAAAAGCATCTGACCACTCACTTGTCATGAGGGGAATAGAAGAAGAAAGGTTTTAAAAACTGTAAGGTACCTCTGCTCATGCACAACATTTTTCATACAATTCTGATTATGAAGAAGGTACACTTCCATCAAGTTTATTATGGCATGCTAGATTTGGACATTTGAACTATGACAACGTCCACTTGTTGAAGAAAAATGGTGTTGCTGGTTTGCCTACAATTCCTAGGAAATTTAAGCAATGTGATGCTTGCATTCTAAGAAAGCATAGCAAATAGTCTTTTCATGATTAAAATTCAAGAGCACGTAGAAGACTTGAACTCATTCATTTAGATTTATGTGGTCCAATGCCTATTCCTTCTACAAATGGAAATAAATATATGATGATATTTATTGATGACTACACCAGAATGTGTTGGGTTTATTTATTGAAGAACATATCTGATGCTTCTCGAACATTCAAGAACTTCCATAAATGGATTTAAAATGATGCGCAATCTCACATTGGGTCTACTCGCACTGATAATGAAAAACAATACTCATCAAATGAATTTGAAAACTATCTTTGTCTACATGGGATCAAACATCAAACAATTGTGCCTTATAATCCCCAAGAGAATGGTGTAGTTGAAAGAATGAATAGGACAATCCTAAATATGGTATGATCCATGCTCTTCTTCAAAAATGTAAATATAATGTTTTGGGTGATGTTGCTCTATGTGTTGCATATATAAAGAATAGATGGCCATCTAATGCTATTAGAAACAAGACTCCATATGAAATGTGGTATGGACATGTTCATTCATTAAAGCATCTGACGGCCTTTGGTTCTACATGTTGTGCCTTGATACCAAAGTTACATAGAAACAAAATTGGTGCTAGAAGTCATAAGTGTATCTCCCTGGGGTATTCAAACACCTCTAAAGCATATCGTCTCTATGATGATGTCAATAAAAATTTTGTTGTCTGTAGAGATGTAATTTTTCTTGAATCATCCAAAACTGAGAATGTTGTTGAGCGGCAACTTGATCGCCTCGATAGATTCGTAAAAGAAAAATCATTTCAATAATTTGATAATCATATTCCACATCTTGAAGGGGGTATTCCATTACTAGATCAACATGTGGAATCTTCTTCTAAAGAACACTCTCCCCTGCATGAAACTCCAACAATGGATGGTGTTTTAAGTGATGTGATTTATAGAACTGGGAGACTCAACCTTGATTCAGTCCCAACTCAATCAACGGATCAGCCTGGACCATCTGAGAAAGGTCGCTCAAAGTGGCTAACAAAGACACTTGAAAGTGTTAATCTTGATGAGGTTGGAAAGATAGGAACTATAAATTCAAAACGGCAAAATGGAGGTGATGTAGATAACTCTAATTCACATACTGATATGGATGTTTCTTATGATTATGAATTGAAGTTGTTTACAGATTTTAAACCAACTTCATTCAAATAATTTTGTTCTCATAATGAATGGAAAGAAGATATGGAAAAGGAGTATGATGCCCTCATAAATAATGGCACGTGGAAGCTGGTTGATCCTCCATTAGGAACCAAACCAATTGGCTGCAAGTGGGTCTACAAGAACAAGTATAAAGCTGATGGCTCGCTTGACAAGCACAAAGCTAGGCTTGTGCAAAAGGGTTTACACAGAAGGAAGGTGTTGATTATGAGGACGCTTTTTCCCCCAGAGAAAAATGGGCTACCATCAGGACACTCTTTGCCTTAGAAGTTCAGAACGATTGGAAAGTCCATCAAATGGATGTAAAAACTCCTTTCTTGAATGGAGATCTAAAAGTTTTTTTTTTTATGTCCCGGACTAAAGGATTTTCAATGGAAGGACATGAACATAAAGTATGAAAACTTGTGAAATCCTCGTATGGCCTGAAACAAGCACCATGAGCCTGGTATGAAAAACTAATTGAGCATCTTCTGAAACTCAATTTCAAACATTATGATCTTGATGATGCAACTTTATTTGTCAAGAAAGTTGGAAAAATAGTTGTATATCTTGTGGTATATGTAGATGATCTTTTTATGACAAGGAACAATGAAAGCTACATTGCATCCATAAAGAAGGGATTGGGGAAAAGTTTTGAAATGACTGATTTGGGCTATGTTCATGACTATCTTGGTATTGAAGTAACTCAACATCTGAAGTCCATATTTCTTTCTCAAGAGAAGTATATTGGAGATCTGTTGAACAGGTTTGGCGTGACAAAATCCAATCCTCTTACTACTCCAATGGAACAAAACTTAAAGCTCACATCTATTGAAGGAAAAGAATTTGAGGATGCAACAAAGTATAGACAGCTTGTAGGAAGTCTCAACTACCTAACTACTACTAGACCAAACATTTCTTTTTCTATTGCAATCCTCTCCAGGTTTATGCAAAATCCTTTTGAGGGACATTGGTCTACTATAAAAAGAGTACTTGAAGGAAACTCAAGACTTTGGAATCAAGTATACATAGGTGGATGACTTCAGCTTGATTGCATACTCTGATTCAGACTTCAATGGAGACAAAGAAACTAGGGTATCTACTTCAGGATATGCTATGAGTCTTGGATCAGGAGATATCTCCTGGAGATCACACAAACAACCAGTTCTAGCATATTCCACAGTAGAAGCAAAATACATTGTAGCAGTTGAGGCAACAAAAGAAATTGTGTGGCTCAAGAAAATTCTTGAACATTTGTAGGTAAATCAAGTACAATCAACTCCACTCATGATTTACAATGCCTCTGCAATAAAGTTGGCCAAGAACCCAAAGTTCCATGATTGAACGAAGCACATCAATACTAAATATCATCTGATTCGACATCATGTTGAGGCCAAAACAATCCATCTCCGCAATTGTTCCACGAACGAGCAAATTGCAGACATCTTCACCAAAGTGCTTGCAAGAGAAAAGCTTGAAAGATTCAGAATGATGCTTAGACTCACTAACATCCCTTCAGATTAATGGGGGGAATGTTGACATCTAATCATTAGGATTGGGTGAATAACTAAAATTGATGTAAATAAATAATGGAGAATATGAATAGTCACTAGGAGATGAAATGAACAACCTCTCCCTCATGTATATAATAAACAACAACCTAAATGAAATCAATGAATTAAATTTTATGGAGTTACTCCCTGGCCTGAAAAAATTTATCTTGAGACCATCCAGTTCATTACAACTAAGGTGAAGGTTTGAATCCAACTATTTTCCATCAATAAGAATCTAGTACAACCTTTATCCAATTGAGGAAACACAAGTTTGACATGAATTTTGCAAATTTGGCCATAATTTTATAATTCTAAAAAATTTCCATTTTTTTAGAAATCCGCCCCTATGGATCTCTTAAATAGTGATGAATTTTGGAAAACGACCTGGTTCTTACTCAATTCCCTATATTGAGAATGAAAATTGTGTTCCATAATTTTAAAATTCATTGTCATATGCACACAAATCAAGGAGGAAATTTCCAATTTGAAAACCATTGTGGATTTGGGGTTGTAGCATCAATTAATTATGGGTAAGTGTTAAAACATCATTATGAAAATAAACCAAGACTCTTTTTCATCCCAAAAGTGTGCCAATATGTGAAACACCAAATCGGTGAAAGAACATGTTAGTCAAATATAGCCACAAAATTGACTTTCAGATAGGCTTCCAAAATAGTCTCCAACATGTGCTCATACTATCAGCTAGAATTGGCCTCTCTGGCAAGTTGAAATGATGAATTTGTCCTCATCTACTTTAATTCTGGTGTGGAATATGTGTATAGAGTAGGAACTGCATAAACTTGTATTATTGACATGATTCTTCAGAAAACATAAATGAAGGAATTTGATTAGAAATACACATTGGACCCAATTCTTTATTTTTGTGTCAAAATCATAAGGCAATGCATGATAAAAGAGTTAGAATTGGTCTAACAAGGGGGTAAAATATAGTATCATGGGGCAAGAAGATGTATTGAATATAAAAATTTTGAGACCTAACACTCACGTAAGAAAGGGTAGGGTGTGAGAAACAAGAAAATGCATTAGGACAAGAGAGTTCTAGATCAGATATAAAGCAAATCTAGGCCTTCAACAATTCGATGACATAGATCTAAATCCCACATACAGAAAGCTAGATCAGGTCTCACTAAAAATTTCCTTTGAAGTTCACCATTGCAAATTGAATTCTTTATTTTCCCTCTTTATATCATGAAAATAATCATAAAAAATAATCCACCAAAAATTAAATTCCTAAGGTCTTGTTTACAAACAATAGACTTCCTAAGGTTCGAAAGGAAATACCCATGAAAAAATCAATTTGTTAACAACTAGTCTTCTTTTTCTCACTCTATAATCATTTTTTGTGCACTCTATTGGATTAATCACCCCTTCTAATAGTATAGGGTGTGAAAAGAGTCTCCTCATAGATTATATCATGGATTGATGGTGTCCTTTTTTGAAGGAGAAATATTCATATTTGAGTCAAAGGATATGTATTTGGTATGAAATAAATTTAGAGGAGATAACAATCGGAAGATATTCACTCAAGAACAAAGAGAATCAACGAATATTGAAAGGAGAAAGAGAACAATATAAGTTTAACCCCAAAATGATTTACCAGTTCTATTTTCATAAATTGTACTCTAAACAAAAGTAGTTATTGTCACATAGATCCCACCTCAAGATCTACGAGAATATAGATAGATGACCACACCGATTTCCCTTAAGATACAATTACATATAATTCCTTTCATAAAATATAAGTGATTAAGGAGGAAATGAACATGGTTATTCTTTCATATATGTTTAGATTATGGGCTTGATCTAGTAGGTTTGAGATCTTGGTCAGGAATCCTGACCTTTTCACCTACACATAATCACAAGTGTAGAAATATGAACCTTTTCCTACATCTAAAGGAAAATTAGAATATATAGCAATATTTCATTGTAACATATAGAATGACATCATGTGCTCATAAAAAAAAACATATAAGAGAGAAAAAAAGAGAAGTTATCTATATAAATGAATAGTACATTTAGAAAATTATACCTTAGTAGTCAAGTGTTCGTCCATAATCCATTGGTCTTCTTCCTTATTTAAATTACACACACAAAATAATATCATATATAAAACATGGAATTATCTCTTTGTAAAAAACCTCTAAGATAACACTGTAATATACTCACTTTATGCTCTCCTCCCTTCCACTCCTAAGAGGATATACTAACATAGGCTTAACATAGATCTAGAAGGATGCAAGTAAAGACTTAGGTTCAAAAGATGTTAGTCTTAATCGCATTTGAATTATGTGGATACAATTCATTGACGAACTTGATGGCATGTGAACTACAAAACTACAAGTTATGCATAGGTTTCATGCTCAATTATGAGCCTTTACCAATTAACTATAATCCTTGTTCTTAGTTGCGATTTTCTCTCAATTATGAAATTCCTATTATTTCATAATTATAAAATTGTGACAAAATAATTATGAGAAATTACTCAATTATGTAATTTTATCCCTATAGCATCTAATAACTTCCTTTTAAGATGTATGGTGGTAAATACAAGTAGAACAATTCCTAGTGAGGGAGTTCTAGTTGACTCTCCACACGAATGTTACATTTTTAATTTAAATTTATGGATTCTAAAATAAGACTTCATGTACATCAAGTGGTACTACTTCCAATTATACATCATCAACATAATAATAACTTCTAGGAAAGATCATCTTTCACTATTTTGTTACCTTGATCTCTACATCCTTATTTACCCATTCCAATGGACATCGGTTGCAAGAATCATGAACATCAAATCCAAGTTTTTTATTCAGATCTATTACTATGATGTTAGCCTATGAACCTGTGTCAAACAAAATATATATCTTCATTTTATTGACTTGAATCTTAATTTGTAAGGGTTTGGTCGTCTCCTTCTATTGTTGCTCATGAAGGATACCCATATTCACCTCCTTCTACACTTATGTGTATAAAATATTATTATCCACTTAAAACCTACTTTTGGCTTGATTATTCGAATCTATGGCTAGAATATTCCTTATTTTAATCATTCTTTTGGTTCTGAGGGTTCATTTATAGATTTAGTTTCTAGCTATTCTACTTAGAGTGACCATTAATGTTGTAGTGGCTATAATGGTTTCTAGGATCCATGCATTGATGTGTCATGTCTATTGTATTTTTATCCTTACCCACTTTATACTTCTTCCACTCCTCCTTGGATAATTATTGGTGCTCTATTGGAACATAGAGAGAAAAAATGGGTTTGAAATGAAGTATCTCCCAAGGCATCTATGGGGGAGTGTAGGAACCTTGAAAGCCCTGTAATGATGAAGGAGATGGAGACCATATTCATTATCATTACCATATTCAACATTTCATTACCTCTTATCATTTAGAAAAAGAAAATAAGGTATAACCCTATTCTATGCATTAAACCCATCATTCATATATTTAAAGTAATCATAACATAAAAAACAAGGAACTCATCAAATAATGTATAAAATACACACAATGAGTCAAAACAAATCTTTTCTATTAATAATGTGACTCCTCCATTGGAATTTCTCTCATCATGGCTTACTAGCATATATGAGTTCTCATAATAGCACAAGAACGTGAAAAACTTAAATCGTATTGGAATCCTTATAATAAATACATTTTACTTCATGACATTGATCTAACTATAGACTTACATTTGGGTGCAAGCTAACCAAAAAAGAAATTAGTAAAATATTATTATGGGATGTAAATGTTACCATGGTTAAAAACATACAAAATAAGTCTAATGAGTTTCCTTATTCTTTGTATTCCTACATTTTGAAACTTGGATAATGTTCCTACATGGTGCCCTCCTACCCAATGCTCCTTTATGTAATTCATAATAATTGTACCACAAATGTTCCTTCGACATGCTGTTTCTACCTCTAACCACTTGGCTTTTTTTTTTTTTTGACCTTTGTTGTAAGGTGATCCTACAATTCTCTCTTTTCTCTGATGTTGAAAATATGTGAATACAAATAAGAAGGTACTCTCTATCGACTTACATAAGATGTGTGGCCTAAATGACTACTGCAAAATATTAAACCGTTTATTTTTTTCTCTCTAACCTCCCAAGCCTATTTTCTCTACCAAACTATGGAAAAAAATACAATAGCACAGAATGGAATCCCCTACTTGTCCTTATAGCTTGGGATATAACATAGTAGGATAGTCATATAGGGGTAAGTTTCGACTCACTCAAGTCTCAACTAGATTTACAATTTTGGACATTATAATATCTTCTTCCAAAGTCCACACATGGACAATGCCATATCCATAAGTAACAAAGGTTGATGTGGCATCCACACATATCATGGTGGTAAACATAACAGGCCAACTTGTAAGAGTCATTGTAATACCCAAAAAAAATACTTAAATGTGTGCCTTGTATCTATTTGGCTCCTTCCTTCTACTTCATCAACTCTGCAATGATGGTATGGGACATGGAAAGTTTTAGGGGCTAATATTCGTAGACAGGCTAATTGTCCAAGTTTTTTCCAAAGAAAATTTTTGCCAATTCCGTGTTTTTCCTAAAAATAATTCACCAAAATTTTATAATTAACTTATCTTACTGCAAAAATCTCCAAAATTTTATATAGACTAATATCAAATCATTGGAAATATAAATATTTCTACAAAAATATCACCAAACATTTTACAGTTTTCATATTAGGCACTAATAAGATCTGTCGAGGTTTCTAAACTTTAAGATAAACTTCCATCCTTAAAATTGTCCTTGGTATGGGAATAACATTCCTCCCAACCATATACACATCTCCACTATAGGTCACCCTTAAGCCCCAATTCTATTATTTCTAGATTTATGACTATTTCCTCTCATCCCAAAAGATCTCGTATTCATACATCCCTGTTTCTTGTATATAGTACTCCCATCATAAAGGAATCAATCCCAAGACTATAGTTGTCATAATAATATTTGTCTGAATTTTTCTTTGAGTGTGTATTATTTGTCTTTCCCAATTTTTTTAATTTTTGTGCATTTCATTAAGCTAATTGATTTAGGGCATGTCATACTTCCCCACTTCAATGGACTTTATCTCAAAGTTAACTTAATCATTCACTTCATCATTCAATAATATCATCTAGCACAAAGGCAAAAATTCCTCACCGAGATATGAATATCATCTGCCACCCAAGCATGCATATCTCACCAAGAGAGGAACATCATTTGTAGACATATGTTAACATGATAAGGATATCATCTTCCACCAAGGTAGACATCTGTCACCAAGAGAAGAATATCATTTTCCACCAAGGGAGGAATTGGTCACCAAGTTAGGTACACCATCTACCACCAAGGTAGGCATTTGTCACCAACAAAGGAACATCATCTTCTACCAAGGCAATCATCTATCACCAATATAGGAATATCATCTTCCACCAAGGCAAGCATTTTTCGACAAGATATGGACATCATTTGCCACCAAGGTATGATTATCATCTACTACCAAGGTAGGCATCTTATAGTAAGATACAAACATCCTCTACAAGCATCTATCAATATGATAGGGATATCATCTAACACTAAGGAAGGTATCTATCACCAACATAGGAATATCATGTCCCACCAAGGTAGGTATAATTACCCAAGATAGGTGTATCATCTAATATCTAGGTAGGAATCTCTCACCGAGATAGGAATATCATATGCCGCTAAGGAAGGCATCTATCACCAAGATATACATATAATTTTCCACCAAGGCATGCATCTATCATGAGGATAGGAACATCATTTCCAAGCATCTATCAAAAAGAGAGGGATATCATGTTCCACAAAGGTAGGAATCTCTCACCGAGAAAATAGTATAATCTAGCACCAAGTTAGGTATCGATCAACAAGATAAAAACACCTTCTTGCACAAGGGCAAGAATTTTTCACCTAAGACATGAATATCATCTGCCACTAAGAAATGCATCTCTTACCAAGATAGAAATACCATTTTCCATCAAATAAAGCTTCTATCACCTAGACAAAAACATCATATGAAAGAATTTGTCAACAAGAACGGATATCATTTGCCACCAAAATACGAATATAGTTGGTAACCAAGTTAAGAATATACGAATGACATGTAGTTCATAATTTTCTCCTTCCTTATATACTTGTCATCATCACTCTAAGGCATAAGAAATACAAGAAATAATAGATTGAGATGTGCCCATTCCATCACAACATAATGTCAATGCATCTTTATAAGACGTGTATCATCATCATAAATGAATTCAGACGATATCATAATTACCATACGTTAGTATTGAGATTCAAAGCATGCTGGGACCACCTCATGTTATCTCATATATTCATCATTCATTTGACATTTTTGGACTCAAATAATATATAAACACTTGTCTCATTGAAAGGATACACTTTATAGACTAGTATTCACATTCAGTGGATGAGGAGACCACCTCATGTTATCTCATCCCCTCATTAGTCTTTTAGAATATAGGGATTTGAACCATACATAAACATTTACTATGTGGAGAGAACAATACATAGTTCTCAAAATCATTCCTGTCATGGTTCATTAATAGCTGCATGGCATCCATCATTAAGTAAATTAACTTCCATGTGTTTATTGAATAAATTGACTCTCTTTGAGTCAATATAATTATTTCATCATTTTATTTTAAAAAATAAATCCACATCATAAGTAGTAAGAAACTTTACCAATTGTTTTTTATCATGAAATAATTATTACATATTATTAGTGTTTGTATTCTTTTGACAAGAACCTAGTTCTAATGTATTCCTCAAACATTTCTCATGTAAGTTGCAAAGGAATGACGTGTAATTTAGTTTCTCCATTTAACCACCATAAAATCACTCCCTTGAGGTGGGTCATTGCTATTTATACCTTATCCACTATGATGTATGGCTTAAATGGTAGAACCCTCTTAGCTCTACAATCCAAGCTTTTGTTAATGGACCCTAATCTTGAACTGCAAATTTAGGTAGTTTGGATTTTTGGACTTCTTTCATAATATCTATTGTTTTTGTACTTCTCTCAACATTGGTTAAAATTTCTTGGTATTTGCTTTGTTTTTGTTTTGATTCCTTTTTCTAATTTTTTCCTTTCTTTTGACCTTGGTTAGTAATCTAATATTTAAAGAAGGTTGTCCTCTCTCCCATGGAACATAATATTTCTTACTTAGCAAGAGTTCCAACCCCTAAGTCAAATTGGGGCTAGGTTTCAACTTCAAGAGTTACCTCACGTTCTCTTTGAAGCTTGGGATCCATGATTACTTGTGAGGACCACTCTTCCCCATTACCAAAAGGTTACATCCCTGGAGCAATATAAGTCATGTTAGATTATGCTACCTCTCATGAGTCGATAAACATGATCCACTAAAGTTTTATAATAACTGATGTCAATATTTTCTTTAAGAAAATATAAAGTTATCTATTTATTTATTCATTTATTTCCTAGTCTATGCCATACAAGTTGAAGTTGTTAAGGCCTTACCAGTTTCAACATTCAAATTTCACATTGTTAATTTTCATTTTGAGCTACAATGTATTTTTTTTTCTATGTTTGAATCCTCATAAAAGGGTAATTCTTCTCAACCTTTCACATGTGATCCCTCTTGGATATTCCAATGGTTGGATTTCTAAAATAAGTTTAAAATTAAAATGACTACAATAAGCATATGCTCAACTATGTGATTATCTTTTTGTATTTTTATTTTTTGAACATTAGTATATTTTAAAAACATATGGAAAAACACCAACATCAAATGAAGGGTTTTCTGTTTCATCTTGTATTATGGAAATTACAACACAAACACAATAATTTATAACTTAGCATACATATATATATATATAGTGTGTGTCTATAGGGGGATGGGGACAGGGACGAGAGGGGTTTCCCTTTAATTGGTTTTCCTAATGTACTTGATGATATAATTGTATGTAAGGTATCTAGCTCTCAATGCTTTGAACAAAGGGAAGCTAGAAATGATTTCAAATTTATGAATTTCCAGGGTTATAATTGTATTAAATATTTGCAAGATATGGTTTCAATGTAAGTATTATGATATAACACATATATTTTTATATAGTATAAATTATCAATGTAAATTCTTTTGTATTATGTTTACAAGATTCCATGAGATATTTTAATCAAGGCAAGATTAATAATGGAATAATCACACATGGTTAGAGAGCATTTAGCAGGTTGGACTACATATTGTCCAATTTAGTGGAGGTATAAACATTATGAATCTATTAGTGAAATAGATACCATAAATTTAAAATACATTTAAATAAGATGATATATCTTATATTATATATATTTATATATATATATATATATTATATATATATATATATATATATATAATTATAGATAATATATATATTATATATACTTATTACATTAAATGCTTGTTTTTCCCACTTAATAGTTGTCTAACTCTTTTACTTTTTGGATTTTCTTTTTTGCTTTTTTTTCTTTTTCATTACAATTTCAATCTTTAGAATTCATAAATATTTAGAGATACATATATATATTTCCTTTAGTTATATCGTCATTCAACATATTTGTTTAAAATTCAATATCTCATCAATAACCTAGTAAATAATATTAATATCGATAAAACATTGATTTTAACTAACTATTCTCTCTTCATTCCAATATTCTATAATTTTCCATCAATATTAACTCATTTCTTAGTAATGATTTGAAATAACACAATTTTGTAATTTTAATTTGAAAAAATATTTTCCTTTACCCAGAATCCTTTTATCACCGTGATAAAAATGCTAGTGATTCTAAACAAGATTATGTGAAGTAAGAACAAACCTATGAACATGAAATGTGTTTTGCAATATAATTTTGAAAATGAGTTATTAAAATATATTAAATGATGTCCTTAATCAAAATCCTTTCATCACCATGATAAGAATGCTAATGATTCTTAACCAGATTATCTAAAGTAGGAACAACCCTATGGATTTTTCAATGGCCATGAAATGGATTTTTCAATAAAGTGGGAAAAAAACCTATGGCCATGAAATGAATTTTGCAATATAATTTTGAGAATTGGTCAGTAACGTATATTAAATGAGGTAGATATGTAGAATATGCATTTAATTAAGGATTTTACTGGGTTTATGAGTTGAATTCCATATGAATTTCTCAAGGGTTTGTTATCACCCCAAGAAACTCTCCTAGGTTGTATCTCGGAGATGCTCAGGAACATTACAAACTCAACTTAATGTTGGAAATGGATGAATGGAAGATATGGTGCTTGTTAAAGCCAGATAACCACTCCTACTTTGCTCAACTCCAGACATGCGTGCACACCCTCAGACTACAAGGCTTTAGACCACCAATTATTCACAATTTAAGGATTGGGTGAATATGGAGAATACTAACCACACTAGTAGATGCATAGGACCATGTGATAGCTGACTGCAACCAGTAAAGAGGTCTGAAAATTTAATTCCCTAATGTAGAGACAGGATGATAGCTCTCTGGCATTAGGTGAAAAGAAACCTAAATAACACATTCACTGATACATACAAGATTTTAACACAGAGGTAGGATGACAGATCCTCTAATGCTAAACATCAAGAGTTTGAGAAAATTGTATAACAAGCACAACCTAGAATAGAGCTGAAGCGAAAAGTGAGCAATTAACAATAAAACAAGCTTGTATTAGTTGAAAATTAAGACGAGACATTGCAAGTATCAAAGTAGTTACAGTCTCCAGAAGTTGAACCTTACATCAAAACAACAACCATGAACCTTGATTACATCTGTCTTTTGGGTATATATAGAGTTTCATTACAAAGACATTCTGCCATTCTAAGTATGGAGGGGTCATAATTGACCATCAACTGCTTTAACTGCCTGATGAAGTCTCTGGTGAAATCTACCTACTTTAATGAATGAATTTGATCTTCTCGAGTGCTCTGTTGTCCTTCTCGGGCAGGTGGAGTGTCGTATGGAAGTTCCATAACTGTTAAATGCATTGTTCTTCTCGAGGTCCATCCTTCTTCTCCTGGGTATACAGTTTGTTGAATGTGGTGGTTGAGGGGCTACTGCGCCAAGTATTCGATGTTGGCCACCTTCGTCCTCTCAGGAGAATGGAATGGCTAAGGACGAGAGGACTGCATGGCAGACGTATGAGCAGGATGGGGGATGGATATCAGCCATTGGATCAAACAAATGGATGAAGGAGATCTCTCGGCAGGAGGTATCGGGTGGAAGCGGGAGCAAACAAACATGAGTTGTTGGATCTTGGGTGAATAGATCCAATGGTCACCGGGAAGAAGAGATGTGTGGAGTTTATTGGGTGGAGACAGAGTATGGGCGGTAAGCAGCATTACTCGCACTACCATTAGGAGGTAGGTGGTAAACGTAAAATGACCGACGATCACAATAATCATGCGACGTGTGGTGGCAAGGAATAAATGAAACCACCTTTATGACACATTAAAGTCTGGGTGGTTTGAAGGCACAGGGGAAGGGACTGTCGTCCGATTGCAGAGAGGATGATCAGACGACAGGGAAATAACCATGCAGGTTTTGTTTGATGGTGACAGGGAAACGATGGATTGGGGGTGGTGGGTAGCAATGATTAGGTTACGATAGGGTTTTTGCGAAGGCGTGCGGTTATATGGGTCTCAGGGCTTTAATGCCGAGGGCTTAAGAAAATCATTTTATGTGATTTTAAACAGAAGAAAAGGAGATAAAGAGGGGAATGGGTGAGGAATGGATAAGTGAGAGGATATCTGGTGTAGGCCTTCTTTGAGTAGAAGCAAGGACCGAGCTTACTTCTGCTCCTCAAACATCAGCAACCTATAGCAGAGCTAACATTGGCTCCTTCTGGGGATGAGATCCTCCTTGTGAGGTCTCAAGAACTTGCAGATCAATGCCTTTCCTATGAAAATCAATTAGCAAAACTTCATAGTGTTCCATTGGGCATGGAGTCTAGCTGAGGTTACACTAGAACTGTCAAAACAACATATTTACAATTTTTAAGGCCAAAATACCTTCGACAACATAAATTTTCAAAAACTGCCCATTTATTGGGCCACCGTAATTTTTTCCCCTTCTCTTGGTCAATATTCCTGTCAACTGGTTCGATAAATACTTGCAAAGTCGGATTTATTTGATCATCTACAACAAAAATTTTAGGGCATTTGACCTTATCAGGTAGAGATGATTTATATTTCACCCCCTCTCTGTATACTCTCATCCTTGGATGTTCTTCATGAGAGATTTTGTACACTTGCTAAATATCAATGGTGGTTGTGTACTCGATTGTGTCATTTGTGGCCTGAACAATTAATATAAATGGTGAACCAATGTATTCATGTGTGGGGGACAGAAAGACTTCACCTGCTCTTGCATCTTTCTTAGAACAAACCCCAACCGAGGAGGTGTCCCAAAACTGTGTACCTTCTTCCTCTATGATCTGAAAACTGCCCCTTCAAGCTGTGTGGAGCCCACATGGGTAGGCTTCGAAATATGAAGACTGCGATTATCAGTATTAGCCTTAGGCATTGATTTATGGCTAGCCTTAGTGCCTAGGAGGCAACTATGAGGGATTGTCTCTTGAATAGACAGGAAAGCATAAGATTACGGGAAGCTGATTTTACCTTTTTTTATTACTGGGCTGGGGATAACAGCAGGTTGGTCAATTTTTAGATTTTCATAGTCATGGGGCTTTAAACTCAGGGTCTTTGAGGATAGATTTCTTGAGGGGCTCATTCTTCACTAGTTCAATCAGAGGCATAGGTATTATTGGCCTCTAAACTTCTGATTGAAAGCTAAAAGAAGAAGGGGAGCCTTCAAGGCCTCTTGCCTCTATAGCTGGAACTATGAGGGTGGTGGGACCTGCTGCTAGTTGCTTTTGCTGATAACCTTGTTGTTCTGCAGGGATAACAAACTCGCGAGCAGTGCCTTTGGATAATGACTTCTCATAGGCAGCTCTAGTTAAGAAAAGGGCACTACACTTATCTTCCATACCATGGACCTCATCCTCTCCTTCAAAATGCTCTTCTTCCATGACTATATTTTGAAAAAGGGTCTTCACCCTTTGGTCTTCGTTTGCATCTTTGTTTCTTTGCAAAATCTGTAATTGGTCCTTTGCTCCTCTATATGGTTTTGGATTTGGAAGAGCGAAGGTACTTGAAGCTTGTTGATCAACCCTTAATTTGGAAACTTCAGAAGCTAATGACTCTATCATCCTAGCCATTTTATCAATCTTAAGATCTGAGGATGATGAGAACTCAACTCTCTGACTTCTCCTATCAGCATTACCTTCGAGCCTTTCTATAGCCATGATGTTTGATTCTATTTCCAGGGCCGCATCTTGATATCAGCCAAAGAAGCACATCTGCTTTCCCTGACTAGCAAACAGAAACAAGAATCGAAGGCATGGGCATAAGTGAGCTTAGCAGAAGTAGTGGTGGGTTTCACTTCATCTGGTATTCTACTGTACATATGGTTGAATCTCTTGTTGAAATCAGATAGTAGCTCACCATTTTCTCTCTGCAAGTTCCCAAATTCAGTGTGATAGTAGAGTAGATCTCTCTTATCCCCCCAATACTCTAGGAACACATCATCTAAGGCCTTAATGTCTGCTATAGACCTAGGGGTTAATTCTCTGAACCATTTTCTAGCTTCTCCATCTAGGCTTTGGACAAAAACCCTCATCCACAAATCATTTTCATTGATATCTTGGTTATCAACATAGCTATAAAAAGACTCAAGGTGCTCTTCAGTTGTTACTCCTTTTGTACTAGTGAACTTAGGCATGTATTTCTAATACTCTCCTGCAGGCATGGCATTCAAAGGGACAAGAAAGACTAAGGGTCCATACCTAACAACTATGATTCTTTCCATTTTCATAGGTGCTTGCTGGCCTACCATGACTGAGATAGGCGAAAGGATAGTGATAGATTGAATTGTAGGAGACAATGAAATAGATGACAGAGACAATGGAATATGATGGACTGAATGGGGAGTTTCCTTTCGACTGAGATCCATAGGGGAACTGAGTGGACAAGGAGCTATATGAATCTCTGAAGGTATTTTCTCACTAGAAATGTCAGGCTCTAAATATTCAAAATGCACACTCTCAGCTATAATCTTCTCCTGCAGAGACACATAAGATTTCTTTGGCTTACCTAATCTTGATGCTCTTTTCTGTGATGTTTTCTTTTGCTTAACAATCTTCTCAGGGTCAAGCACTAGGTCAACTGGTAATTTCTAAGGATTTCTCCAAGTATGTCTCACGAACTGAGCCAGAATTGTAATGTGGAGTCACCACTAGGCTTGTTCTCCTGTAGAGTCACTAGATAGATGATTACAACCATAGATGTGTCCAAACTTTGTCTATCATCAAAGCTAGAACTGTGTCGTTCTCCTAGGGAAGTTGAGCTTCAATCTCCTCTCCCCGGCAACAGCGCCAATTAATGTTATCACCCTAAGAAACTTTCCTAGGTTGTATCTCGGAGATGCTCAGGAACATTACAAACTCAACTTAATGTTGGAAATGGATGAATAGAAGGAATGATGCTTGTTCAAGCCAGATAATCACTCCTACTTTTCTTAACTCCAGACATGCATGAACACCCCAGACTACAAGGCTTTAGACCACCAATTACTCACAGTTTAAGGATTGGGTGAATATGGAGAATACTAACCACACCAGTAGATGCACAGGACCCTGTGATGGCTGGCTGCAACTAGTAAAGAGGTCTGCAAATCTAATTCCCTAATGCAAAGACAAGATGATATCTCTCTCGCATTAGGTGAAAGGAAACCTGAATAACACATTTATTGATACATACAAGATTTTAACATAGAGGTAGGATGACAGCTCCTCTAATGCTAAACATCAAGAGTTTGAGAAAACTATATAACAGGCACAACCTAGTACAGATTAGAAGTGAAAAGTGAGCAATTAATAGCAAAAGAAACTTGTATTAGCTGAAAATGAAGATGAGACGCTGCAAGTATCAAAGTAGTTACAGTCTCGAGAAGTTGAACCTTACATCAAAACAACAACCATCAACCCTGATTACATCTGTCTTTTGGGTATATATAGAGTTTCATTACAAAGACATTCTGCCATTCTAAGTATGGAGGGGTCATAATTGACCACCAACTACTTTAACTACCTAATGAAGTCTCTGGTGCAATCTGCCTACTTTAATGAATGAATTTGATCTTCTCGGGTGCTCTGTTGTCTTTCTCCGGCGGGTGGAGTGTCGTATGGAAGAAGTTCCATAACTTTTAAATGCATTATCTTGCTCGAGGTCCGTCCTTCTTCTCCTTGGGTGTACAGTCTGTTGAATCCAGTGGTAGAGGGGCTACTACACTAAGTACTGGATGCTGGCCACCTTCGTCCTCTCAGGAGTATGGAATGGCTAAGGACGAAAGGACTGCATGGCGGATGTATGAGCAGGATGGGGGATGGATATCAGCCATTGGATCAAATGAATGGATGGCGGAGATCTCTCAGATGGAGGTATTGAGCGGAAGCGAGAGCAGACAAACTTGAGCTGTTGGAACTAGGGTGAAGAGATCCAACGATCACCGGGCGGAAGAGATGTGCCAAGTTTATCGAGCAGAGACGAAGGACGAGCGGTAAGCGGTATTGCCCACACCGTTGTTGGGAGGTAGGTGGTAAACGTACAATGACGAGTGATCACAATAATCATGCGACGTGTGATGGCGTAGAATAAACAAAACCACCTTTATCGCACATTAAAGTCCAGGGGGTTTGAAGGCGTGGGGGAAGTGACTGTTGTCCGATCGCAGAGGGGATGATCAGACAATAGGGAAATAACCATGCAAGTTTTGTTTGATGGTGACAGGGAAACGACGGATTGGGGGTGGCGGGTAGCAGTGGTTAGGTTACAACAGGGTTTTTGTATAGGCGTGCAACTATATGGATCTCAGGGCTTTAATGCCTAGGGCTTAAGAAAATCATCTTATGTGATTTTAAACAGAAGAAAAGGAGATAAAGAGGGAAATGGGTGAGGAATGGAGAAGGGAGAGGATATCTGGAGTAGGCCTTCTTCGAGTAGAACCAAGGACCGAGCTTACTTCTACTCCTCGAACATCAGCATCCTGTAGCAGAGCGAACAGGGTTATTGTGTCTTAGATAATATTAAGTTACACAGTTCGTTTGAGCATGTTGATTAAGTCATCTAGCCTTGAATTAATGTAAACAATAATACAAAAACCTAGAATCCACACATTAGCCATTATCGTCTTAAATAATACCATTACCAAGGAAAATTTTACATCATCAATTAGATCAATTGGATTTTAACATCAAGTTATCAATTGAATGAATCATTGTCACTTGTTGCTTATAGCATCCTATTAGTATGAAAACAAAGAAGTTTTCAATTGAATGAATATCATTGTCACTTGTTGCTTATATCATCCTATTAATATGAAAGCAAATAAAATGGTAACATCTCATACCTATAACACCATAAAAGAATGCAATGTATAATACCATAAAAGAATGCAATGTATTCACTTTTGTATGCATTTATGTATTTTTTGGTCTTAATGTAAAGACCTTTTTTCCTTTTCCTTTTTTTCGATAGTGTGCTTGTGTTCTTTCCTGAAATATATTAGTGTGCCCTCTAATTGATAAGTTGAGAGCGCTGTAAAGGTTTCACTTATGGTGCTCAAGTGGGATTTAAATGTTATATACAAATAATTAAATTAAAACCAAAATTAAAATGTCTACTATTCCCATTCACAACAAAGTTCATGAAGTTCACATGTGAAAAAGAGAACACAAAGACCTAAATTCACCTTTGCCTTCTTTAGTTGCATTACTACTAAAGTTTTTCAATATTCACAAATAACTCTTTTTTTAATTTTATTATAAAGTTTTTCCAATATTCACAAATAATTCTTTTATTTTAATTTTTTTATAAGTCCCATAAAAAAGCTTCACAAAATTTCTATTGAGCCAACTAATAGTCTTGATTGCTTTTGATTTAATGCTAGCCATTTTAGATCTGATATTGAAATTTGTAGATATGATGCTAATATTGTAGATCTAAAATAATAACAAAATAATTAAAAAACTTTGGGTACTGGTTACACTACAATGACCAAGAATGTCATCAACACTACCTTGAGTTCCTTTAAATGTATGCTGAGATTGGGGAAATTTAACCAAGTGTAACATAGTAATTATTTATATGGTAACAAGAAATTTAATACTAAACTGTCAAAAGTCCCTCTAAATGAAATCCACATTTAACAAATGAAAGGTATGATGTGTGATATATGTCTAGTTTGTTCTAGGGGTGGGGCAATAACTTTAAACATCTATAATTTTTGCTAGTGAATTAGAACATTGAGGTCATAAGATAAGTGTGTATTCTCCAACATAATTTATGACTGCTTTGGTAAATTTCAAAAGAGATTATTTTTGGAGAAGTGCGAGGGGATACAAACCAATGTATGTTGGATCAATAATAATTCCTCTGTAGATGTTAGATTTCATCTACTCATAGAAGCATCATACCTACATATCAGTATGGATAAAATCTCACCCTAAAATGGACATCAACAAAATAACTAGGGAAAAGGCAAATAATAATTTATCTATGGTATGTGAATAATATTTTATCTATAGAGACTATGTTCCTTAATTCGATATATGTCTTGGGGAATAGTTCTTTTTGAAAATATATTGAGAATAAATCCATAGTGACAAATTGAATTTAAAAATATAACAATGCTTTCCAAACATATATAAATCAATAACAACATATTCATTATGTTCAACCCTAGAACTTATAGTAATAATACATCTAAGATGTTTAATCACTAAAAGTAACTAGAGTTTTAACCAAATTCTCATACCACATATAATACTCAGTAAAAAAATAATACAAAATGTGTACATTGTAACAGAAGACATGGACATATTCTCCTCCTTGCTATTTCAACAACTACCAATAACAACTACCCAATGATAGTATATGGAAAAACTTTCCTCCTATTGTAGCTATTATAGAAAACCCACAATTTTTATTGACATCTTTAAAATTTTGGAGCCCCTCCCGTTGAACTCTTAAAGGAATGTATTTCTTAAATCTTCTAAGTTTATTTTACTTAAAAAAATCATTCTCATACTTTTCCTTAAAATTATGTGATCCATGTCAATCTCATTTCTTATTTACAACTTAAATATGGCACTTCTGCAAGTTAGTCACAATCGCATTCTACAAAGGTATCTTGCGCTAAAAAACCATTGTCCCCGCCTTAAGCTGGTCGAATTTCAAATCATGAGTATGCATTTATTGCATTCACCTTCACATGTGTGCATAAAACTTATATAAGATCTTCACCCCACACTGATTCTCATTTTGTTGTTAAGCTCAGAGTGCTCCACGTAAAATACTCCAGTAGAGATATCATCTGCTGTTATGAGTTGCGATTGCTCCAAGTGTCAGATCAATGTAAGAATCGTTCTCTCTCCTTAAATTTTACGATTGTATGTTTTCTTTTGTTTTTTTCTATTTTTCCATTTTGTGTGCGACTCTTCATATTCTGTGCACTTTACATTCCCATAATCAGTAATGTATACAAGCATGTAAATATGTTCATTTGAAGACACATTCTCATAAACCCTGATCAAATACTTAGTCAATTGTTGACTTAATATATTTGCATGGTCGCATTCCAGTGAAGCGGATTTTTAACTATTTCCGTGCAAATTGTGATTGCATTTGCTTTAATCCTTTCTTCTCTCCACAGGCACCCAAGCATTATTAGTTGCAATCATGCAATCTAAGGATTATTCCCTTTGAATCACATAATATCCTTGCTATCCCCAATTTCTATTCACATCCTTATTGTGTTCGCGCATTTTAGTCACTAGTCTCTTTGTCATTGGGAACCCGAATTTTGACTTGCCTCGTTAACACACGTTCTAGTTACTCATCATCCCTCGTTACAATTTTACTCTTGCAATTCCTGAATACTATTATTACTTGTTCTTTACCGCTTTTTCCGCACATGAGCAACTTATGCATTCACTTTTCTTATTACTCTCTATTACGATAAACCCTAAGAAGCGTGGCTATAACCGAAGAGACCAACGCATGATGTTTTTCTAAATTGTGCGAGGTGAGAAAATAGTAAGTAGATTAGTATTTTTGCAAACATTTTGTGCTTGGAAAGAATATCTTTGAAGTTTCAGGGAAAATAGATTTGCAGTGCCTCAATATAACGTCATCTACTGAAAGTATGACACTAATAATGAAGAAAGTGAAAGCAAGAGAAATAACTAAGAACAACTTTGAAAGTTTAGTTGACATTTCTGGACGAGGGTACTAGTTCTCAAAGGTACAACTTATTGTATCGATAAATTAGTACATCTGTCATGGCAAGAGATATTCAAGGATTTTTCCCAAGAGGAATTTCTAGAAGGAGAAGCGGCTAATATGTACACATTAATATCAAAAAGTCTAGATTCCATATGATAGTTGCTCACACTCCTATTTTCCCTTGTGCTCAGATTGTGGAATGGATTTTACAACCACAAAAATATGAGACTATGATAGTCAAGAGTTCTAAAGGTCAACCATTGGCCACATATTATCCAGGATATATTCATATGTATTATAAAATTCCTCAACAACAAGAGTACCTCAGTTCACGGTCGTTTGCTAACTTCAAGGATTCGATTGAAGAAATCCTTAAATCATGGAAACAACAACCCAACAAGCTCGGAAAGAAGGTTGTGAGCATATACAAGACAAAGATGCTTAGAAAAGTGTATCAGTATTTGATGCCAATGTGATGTAGGCTTTATGGGAGAGAATATTCTGAGTTCTTTGAAGAAATGTGTGTCCCTATTCTATATAATTGTTCCACCAAAGGAACCATTTTCAAATGGGCATATCTCATACAAGCTTCAATTAAAAATTGTGTTAGAAGAGCCAAAACAAGAGCAGATTAAGGAAAGCCTCCTTAATTCTACATGGCTTCCTAGTTATAAGATGAAATTTGTGCCAAAATGAAGTTTGTAGAGAAGGGATGGAAATGGAATTTTTCTATTGATATACCACCTATGCATATCTATTGTAAAATTTTATGGGAAACATGTTACAAAGGAGCTTATGCCAAAATTACTAAATATTTCATCTCCATACTATACCAAAATATTTTCAATAGTGAACCACCTTCCATGTCTAAAAAAGAAAGAGCATCATTACCAAAATTTGTGGATTTCTTTACTATATTAGATGGAACATTGATAAAGGTAATTGGCCATATGGAATTCCCCACCATCTACCACCATCATGGGTGATAAAGAGCTAATGCATGAGTTTGCATACCAACTTTCCATAGCGATATCCACTTCATTGCAAAAGTTAAAGAAGTATCCTTGGCCAATTTTTCCATTAGGCATGGGAGCATATAGTCTAAACAATCTCAAAGAAGTAGAATTTGAGGTAGTGAGTTAGACCACTCAAGTTTGGCGAGTCAGGATATCAAAGATATGAATCGAGAGGCCTTGATACTCAACATTGTGCAAGGATAAAATATATTTAGATGTATCCTCTCGAGTGACTTGGCCACATGAAGAAAACAGAAAGAACTTCTTCAATGATATTAAAGTAGTTGATGTTGCGAAAGGAATAGTCTCTTCCAAGGATACAAATAATCTAAAATATCTAGAACAACGTTCCCAAGATAGAATGGTTAGACAAGAAAAATATTAGATTAACGGAGAACATGAGGATAAAAGAGAAAGAAAAAAGGAACTCAAGGCATACAAAGAGGCTAGCAAGTAGGCAAAAGAAGAGAGAAGAAAGAAAGAAGAGGAGGAGGTTTGGAAGAAGAAACAAGAGGAATAAATGAACAATAGGGATGAACAAGAAAGGAAAAAGTAAGAATAAATAAAGAAAAGGTAGGAAACAATAAAAGAAAAAAAAAGGGAGAAATTAGAAAGAATAAGGAAGAATAGCACAAATTGAACCGGAAGAAGAGATAAAAATAAATTAACTTGAAGTAGAAGAAAATAAAAGTAAAGAAGAATAGGAACTCGATCAAGAATTAGAAGATGATTTTATGACCAAGTAATTGGTTGATAAAGTAGTGGAATACCATAGGATGAAGGATTCAACATCTGAGACAATAGTGCCTACATTAAACATTCACCCTCCCACACCCATTACCAGAGCACACCTTCCGATAAATGAGATGGGTATCACATTTAATGAAGAAGAAAGGATATTGTATATCTTTAACTTTACATTTGGTCAATTCAATTTCAAGATTAGTAAATAAATATGAAAGTGTTATCCCAATGAATCAGATGATCCTATCTAAATTACTTTCGAAAGGGAAATTCGAACAGATACAAGGATGAAATCCTACAGTGGCAACTCCTATAGGAATTGCATTCATAGCCATAAGAGGGAAGAACGTTGATCACTTATCAAAAGAGATTGATGACTAAAGCAAGTATTAGTCAATTCACACGTGCATAATGAGCAACTTTAAATAGAAATCAAATTCTTTTGACTACAAACTTCAACCGAGAAAGTCTGCAAGAGTCAATTCTTGAAGAGCTCAAAGCTTTGGAGGAGGTTATAAAGAAATTATATTATGAAATTATGATTTTTCAGAAAGTAGTAGCTCCACTAATTGAAATTCAAAAGGAATTACAAGACAAAGGAAAGTTGATAAAATTACACTGTAAGCCATAGATTATATTTTGGAGTGGGACACAAAGTATCATAATGCACCAATAGGATTTCCAAAGAAAGATAGATTGGATGTCAAGTTGGATAGGGTGGAAGTGAGGATGTTTGTGAGACCACATGATAAATTGAGTAAAATCATGTTTACAATGATATCCACTTATCAAAATTTTCATAATGGATTGGAATCCCTAGTCAAAGTAGACAAAATAGATTTTATTGGTGCACCATGGGAAGTGAGGCTAAGAGAAGAGATTGATCAAGAAATTCAGAAAGAAATAGATGCTATGAGGAAAAATTCTATGCCAAATGATTTGGAGGTTACAAAGAATGATTTAATCTAGTATGTTGGAAAACCTACAAAGTTACATAACAAGTTAAAAATGCTTCTGAAGTAGTCATAAATAGAGTCAAAGACAATGCTTCCTCATGCCTTAGAATATAGAGTGAGATCCGATCATGAGTTGTCACATAAGGTGAAATAAGTGGTTTTTGAGTACATGATGTGGCACACATATGTGACTGCAGAATTTAACATTGAAGCACAATAAATTCCTATTATGCATCGCACCACGTGAATGCACTCTAGTTTTCTTGATTTTTAAATAAAATATTTTGAAAATATAAATATGAAGAATGAAAATGAAAATTCAAGTGGAATTTGAGAGGTAGCTAGGACAATCGAAGTGTCATAGAAGAAATCGAATGGTCACCATGTATCTTTTGCATAAAGATACACTATTAATAAGGAAGAACGGTAATTTAATTTTGATTTTTTTTGTGAGAATCTCTCTCAGAGAGCTTAAAATTACTTTGAGAAAGCGAGAGATTCACAACTCCACTATTGAATTTCATGAATACTTCTTGTAATAGTGCACTTAAAAATTTATACTCATTATTGAGATGTTTTTCGAGCGAGGCGACAATTTCATGCATGTATTGTTAAGTGTTGTGAGACACGTTTATTAATGATTTGATGCTATGTTTTCGCTTAATATGTGTTAAGGATATTGAAGTATTTCGTTTCTTATGACACACACTTCAATTAAGTTGTATCCTACTTATGTTTTAATTTTCATTGTTTATTGTAAACTAATTTTCAATTGATAAACAAATCATTCCTTATTCATGGATATTCATTGAAGTATACTAACCTTATTCTTTTAGGATTCACATCATAACTTGAATGTGGTAGTGTTTTACGTATATTACTTGTAAGTAATTTCACACACCTATTTAACTTATGTTTATTAGAATTCAAATTAGTTTTCTCACATGTTTCTTATTGTGTCTAAAGAAAATCTTAACAAAAATAGGATGGGAGTCAAGACAATATATTGAATGACACTCCTATTCCAAATAGCATAGGGTCTAATTGAGGTTTTGAATTGGGTATATCCCCTTATTGTTGGCGTAACATTTTGGTCATCAATATATTTGGTGCTAGAAGGAGGGCCACCATTGTAGGGCAAGATATTTCCACATCATTTCCCTTAGAATTCTAAGGAAGCAAGTAATCACCTAGGTTCCCGTCTATTGAATCCTCGTGAAATTGAAATAAATGCACCACATAGTCTTGATCAAGTGTTGGAAGTTACTTACGATCAATTAAGAGATATTTTTACTTTCACTCGTGAATATGGAAGGAAGCTTGGACTCCTTTGTGTCATTCCCATATTACCCCATAAGTGTTCAATTAGACCTCATACAACTCATCGTGGTGTGTTCCTTGCTATGGTATGAGGAATGGGTAACACTTATTTAGATGATATCAAATATTCTATGGAAAGAAAATATGAAGAAGGTAACGAAGGAGAAGCTAATTTGGAAAATATAGAGGGTGATAATATAGAGGCACTGGGGAACATGCAAAACTTTGAAATACGAGAGAACAAGTAAATTTTGAGAATGAGAACAAAATCTCAGACTCAGAAAGTGATGATGAGAATAACAATAATATGGTTGATAAATAAGAATTCGATTGGATGGCCCAAGGGGCGCTTAATCTACGAGGTATTCTGCATCCACTGCATCATCGTTCAAATATGTTTCTCTCAAGGTTCGATCGAGATAAGTCTACTATAGGTGAATATCATGTTAAAAACATGTATTTGTCATCAAGATTATTAGACGTGTTGGATGATGACGTGACTTGTACAATTTTCCCCTATAAATTTGAGAATGAAGCATCAACATGGTATCATAGTCTCCTGGTAGGATCAATTACTAATTGGGGGGAATTCAAGAAGGATTTTCTGAAGAAGTTTGGAGAGGAAAAGACACCATATATGTTGTTGAAATATTTAAGTAACCTGATGATAGGAAATAAGGAGAAAGTAAATGATTTTAATCAACACTTTACACTAACTTGAATAAGTTTTGCAATGGTGTTCCACCGCATGACTCTATTACATGTGATTACTATACATCAACTTAACCAAATAATATTTCTATGTTTGCGAAAAGGGCTAATAAAGTCACATTAGTATAAAATTTTAATGAAGCTTTAAGAGTTGAGAAATATCTCAAAGCCATTGAAATAATTAATGAAAAAAAGATGAAAATACTACCAATAATAAATATCAATCTTCATCTATTAAATCTAACGATAAATATGATTTTGTTTTGACATCCTAATTAAATCCCTGAAGCAATTTACTAATGAAGTATCATATTTCAAGAGAAAGTCAGGTGAAATTTCTCTTAGCAGCAAATAATTTAAGTCTTTCCTCAAGAATGGAAATAATCAAGTGGTGATGTTCACACAAATCTCAGATATTAATCTCAATGTGGAAGAATTGGGCATCGATAATTGTTGTTCTTTTCATAAAGTAGCACATTTAGATAAAACATGCCCACAATGGTTAAATAACATGGTTGTGACGGTCAATAAATTACTTGATGATGAGGCCATCGATGATCAACTTAACCAACAAAAAAAAATGAACCCTCTCCACATGAAGATAAGGCTAATATTGGGGTACCCATATTGAAATTAGGTTTTATTTGAGGCAATGAGTCTGAATCAATTGGTGATGCCTTGGTGGGAGAATCTCCTCTTGTAAATCCTTATTAAACCTACAATTGGAGAAGCAAGGGAGCAATGGTTGAACCTAATTTAGATGACAAGGACAAGGCATTGCTGAGAACAATATTTTCCAAAGGGATCCTACTTATAACTCCACTTAAAGATATCTATTATTTAGGCTTCAGAAAGGTACTTTAGGAAATGTTAAAAGTAATTCCAATATACCTTAGGCAACTAACAAGTATTCTCAACCAACATCCTTGTCCTAGTCATCTAAATATGAGAGTGTATCATGAGATAGAGATGCAACTTCATCTAAGATATGAAGAAACATTAAGCTAATATATCACTTTTAGAGTTATTTAAGCTTCCTAGGAAAAGATAATTGATTGTTAAAATTTTGCATTAATACCTTCAATAAGAAAAGTCACTTCTTCCTACAAACTTCTTCTTTTGCTAAATGTCATGCCTTGGTAAATATTGAATCTATTGTGAATGTGGCTAATGCTTATCCAAGATCATCAGTACCTCCATTTTAATTGACCTTTGAGATATTTAATTATAATGTTCATAATTTTTTAGTTGACTCTCGAGCATCGACGAATGCCATGTCTTCATTTGTATGTAATAAAATCAATACTAACCTAGAGAATGTAGATGCGCAAATAATTAATCCTGAAATATCTCAAGTACAAGTGGTATTCGATCTGAACAATGTGTTGATTATATTGTCATGTGGTTGACGAGCACATCCGTTTATTGATATTGTGATTGTAGGCATTCTTGAGGCATATGGGTTACTTCTAAGTAGAGATTGGTTCATTAATATTCAAGGATACTTTGTCATAGACTAGTCTCATTTCTGGCTCCCATATAAAGGAAACAATAAAAAAATTGGGACAAATAATGAGACACACATGAAGTGCATAATTAATGAGCTGGAGGCACCTAATAAACTGTTGACGGTGTTGAAAACCTCCAAAATATAGGGAGTCTCCCTCATATGAAGTCTCAATTAGACCTCATATTATTTGTTGTAGGAGACCCATCTAGAATATGCCTTGACCGCCACAATATTATAGATCTTCCTTGGCTTCAGTGGTTAGCATTTGAGTGAAACACACATGTAATTACGAATGAGCACGTAAGGAACCCTTATGAAATGTTCAATTGCAATAGGTATCGATGTTCTTTCATGAAGCAGAGAGAGGAAGTGAGATTCTAGAAGGAAAGTAGTATTACTATCCTCATAAATACACATGCATATACATATTAAATAATCGTTATCCATCTAGTGAAATATTTCGCATAGACATATTGATAATTAAAATAAATGTAACACACATTCAACAAGATAAGCACCAAAGCCAATGAAATAGTTGATTTTCGTTAGTATATAATAATCATAGACACATATCACAAACATCTAAAGAATAGTTTTACAATATTCACGATATATGCATGAAATTTTGTTGGCCCAACGAGATTCTATTATAAAGAAAAAGTTCCAAGATACATCATTACAATAAGACACCACTAACCCAATAGTAGGGAATTAAGCTAATACATGCCCCTCAAAAGGATTATCTTCTCTCTAATGCCTAGTTGGAGAAGGCAAGGTGAAAATTCCTTTACTTGAGTAATGAATATAGTTTTATAATAAAGGGAATGACCTTTCATATTCACATGACTCTTGACCTACCCTATTGACTCTTCGACTTCTAACATGACATTTGGACTTTTCCTAGTGACTATTTTATCCTCATATGACAGTTTAGCCTCCTCAAATATTTACATTTACAATATTTTCCAAAATACATATTCATTTTCCACATCATATTGTGGTGAAAAAACGAGAATCCATTGATATTGATGACTTGGATTCTCATCAATTGTAACATGCAGTTATTTGAAAAGTGACGAAAACACCTCTATATCTTCAATACTTTTTGCAGATCTCACAATGTGATTTCCTACTACCCTCCGAAGATTCTAGAAATATAACGGAGTCTTCATGGGAAAAGTTGATCATTATAATCCACCATTCGGTCATCTATCACAACATGGTGCCTTTGTTCCTTTGTCTTTAATAATGACTTCTTGGATGACTCCTTCTAGTATACCTTCTAAAACATCTATTGCCATGTTCACTGAGTGTGCGTGTAGGTGAAGATCACTCATGGAAAGAAAACATTAGTCTAAAAATATCCTACTATAGTGTGGTTCATGCAGTGTAACATCTGAAGATAAAAAATGAACAAGGTGTGGAAGGAGGACCTTCTAAAGTGTAGTGAATGCTTGCAGAAGACAGGGAGGCAAGGTGTGATGACTAGAAATGTACATTGCATAGTTATAGGGATGAGAGAGAAGAAGGATGTGCGTACAACACAATTGCAAGAGGAAAGGGTGTAATGTCTATTCACTGAGACTAAGCTATGCACTAAGGGGGAATACAAAGACCATAAGTAGGGCACAAGGTGCAGTTCTAAGGCACAATGAGAGGCACCCATACCCACTAGAAGTGCATAGTGCACTACACGAGGTAGGAACGATCAAGATGAGTGCATGGAGATGTTGCAAATAACTAGGAGGAGGACTTGTTCACTATAATTGCGTAATGAGAACAAGAGGGAGAGAGTGGCCTTAGGATGACATGGCGCACATATCCAGTTGACAATTAGGAACACTATTAGGCTCCATAAGTGTGCAATGCACTCTTCCTATCCCAAAGGGTAAGTTGCAAGGCCAACAAATTGACTAAGTATGGAAAGGTGAATCATGAAAAAAAATAATTAGTTCAAGGATTGAATGAGCTCCACACATCTCAAATCATTATTAAAACTTTGACAAGACTTGAGACTAATAAACATACATGGAAATTCCAAATCCCAAAGACTCTCCAAGTGCAATATGCCAAACATGGGTGATTGCAACACATTAGTGTCATTTTGTGACTTGAAAGAGTGTTATAGTACCATAATGATCTATAAGTGATGTTGACAATACATTGATAAATAAGAAGGGATATGGACACCAGGAACATGTGTATAAAAATAAAATGACACTTGATGATGAAAAATGACACTTCACATGGTAAAGGGTAGGCTCCAAAATGAAAATATAACAAAATTTTTTGGGGTGTTGTAGTAGCGACAACACTTTGAAAGAGACAGGAGGAAATTCAACTTCACTTTATAGATCTAGCTTTGCAACGTAAATTTTATCCCTTTAGGAAGTATTGACCCAAAATATGCATTACCATAGATTCACCACTTCTCCCATATTAAAACATGGGTTCTCCTATTCCTTCCTTGGCTTAAACACATTAAAATACTTTCCAAAACTTGAATGTTTCGATTTGGAAAGGATAATAAGTGTACCAAGATTATGATAATCACATGTTAAGCACATTACTCATTTTTGTTGCGCTACAAATGAGCTTATCTAGTACCCCGATAGAGTCACCTCAAGGAATCACAGGCATTGCTTTGTTTCTAACATCCATGTTCAGTACCTCGACAGATTATATTTCTTCACACGTCTACGCAGGGAGCATTTATCTTCTTCACCTCATTATTTAGTTACTAATATAGTGTGCATAGGAACTTAATTATTTTGGTGGAAGAGGGAGGAAATCTTATTTTACTTGCAAGAGAGGTTGTTTCTTGCCTAAGGGATTCATATAATGTTTGAAGTTGATATGCTCATTAGGTATTTTCTCCTTCCCTTTCTCTACTTGGTCAGGTTGACACATGAACATACCATTAACTAACATACCACGTTAAGAATGAAGATCCAAAGATACATGCATCATAGCTCCAGTAAAAGTTTTTTAGTATGCATCACTCATATTTTTAATGTCAACATTACTTGAATCAAGACACTTAGACTCCAACAAAGAAGGAGATTTTAGCAGATACCAAACATTGTCAATGTCATAATCCCTTTTCATATCTACCATATTTTTCCTTCAGGACATACATACAATTTCACACAACGTCTTATCTATGCACATTGATTAAAATAAAGGAAAGAAAAAAGGACATGACAATGGAAAAGAAAAACAAACAAAAAAATAAAGAAAAACATTTTTACATAGGTAGGAAAAGGAACTAGGAATGCTATTGGAAATAGTGCTTGAGATATTGGTCATTGACAGGAAGAGGACTAGTCATCCCATCTAAATACTCTAGTCTATAAGAATGGTGGCCAAGATTTTCATGGATGGTGTAAGGTCTAATCCATAGAGATTGAAATTTGGTTTGTTTTCCTTTCTCCTCATTTGGTTTGTCCCACTTTAAAACTACATGGATGAAAGGTATATGTTTCGAGGGAGGATAGCTTATTTTCCATATGCAAGAAAGAAGGCATACATTTTCAGAGATGGTTTGGGAGTGACATGGTAAACCCATAATGCATTCACTGAGTTATGGCTGTAATTTTGCTCAGAGAAAATAGTTTCTTAATAATACATATTAGATTCTTATTTGTATACTTAGAAAAATTGTTTCCCTGAGGGTAGTAGTTTGATGATGCTTTAAAAAAATAACATTATTTAATGCAAAAACATTAAGCTTTGATGAGAAAAATTAATTTTCCTTATCAAAGACAAGTGATGTAGGAATGTCAGACATAGTAATGATGTTTTTTATGAGAAACTGGATGATTTCTTGATCGTTAACTTGTCTTAGAGAGACTACATGAGTCGACCGAGTGAGATAATCAATTGTGGTTAAAGTGTATCGATGTTTGTTTGATGAATGAGGCAAGATTTTTCCAGTAACATCCAATCCCAATTATTGAAATGGTTTCTCAATTGTTATGTGTAGCAATGGGGCGGCTAACTTCTTTTCATGACCAAGACATCTTTGACATACTGGGTACTTTCGGGCATGGGGGTGAGCATCCTTAAATAATCTAGGCCAATAGTAACCCACCCTCATCACCTTATGGGTAGTAGTATCTCTTGTTGAATTCCCACTAGCTAGTCCATCATGATGATCTTTTAGTACCCCTTCTTAATCTAGAGGCTCTAAGAATTTGAATAGGATGACATTGTGGTGCTTATGAAAAACCACATCATGCACAAGTTGATAACATAAATCTTTAAAACATATTTCACTCTTATGCTTGGTTGATAGATGTGAAGGAAATCTACCATGCTCTATGTATTGTAGTATATCATCATACCAAGATGTGGTTGCATTTGTAGGGGAAACGCATTCAACATTATAGATTTCGATCTCTTATTCCCACCCAGAAAAATCCTTTTCTAGTGAATCCATTTCTTTTGCTGCGAGCCGAAAGAGACTATGGACTTGGATGTTCCCATCCTCCCACCTACCTCCTGTTATACAAAGAGTGGGCTGAAAATTGGGTGAGGCACATAGATATTAATGTGAGATTTGAGGAAGTAAGGATGAAATGATTGACTGCCTTGTGTTAGTATCTGTTAGTCCTGTGAGTCACCAATGCTGAAATGTGCTCTTCCAAAGTTTTTGTTAAGGCTGTAGGTCAAGTTTTCATGGTTTGAGTAGGTATTCAAACAAAAAAATCTGATCATTGGTTGGTGTGTCTTGGCCCATTCTACTACCTTCAGCATTCATGGTTATCATTATTCATCATGGTCATGTTATTTTTCAAGCGTTACATGTCATGGATCAGTCAAATAATCATATATGTCTTGTTCTATGTCATCACTTGTAATTTTCATCATTATGTCAATTTTAAGATTAAAAAAAGGCCATGTTTATCATCTTGAGTCCACACATAAGCGCATTAGCATCTTAGGAGGCATATGAAATAAAGGTAAAGGTACTACTTCGACTTATAAAATTATTACTCCAAAAAAACATCACTTTAGTTTCAAAATGGAGGATGATGTCATGCCATGATGTATACAAAAGGTGAAATTTACTCTTATAAAGACCATAAAAGCATTTCTATTTCTCATTCCGTTGGCATTGAGCACTAACACATCAGCAAAGGTAATCCAATTATGTTCAACATTGAATTGCAACTTCAAAAGGCGTTTTCTAGAGTTTGCTATGTTTTCATTCCCATAAGAAAGGATTTCATATGCAGGGGTTTTCTAGGGCTAGTAAAGGTTTCATCAGCTAATTTTCAAGTTAGTTGAAGCTATTGACATCTTATTTCATTGGTTTTTTTTTATTGTTTCAGTGGTCCAAACCTCCCACAGTATCCACAAAGGGTTTTGTTGGGTGAAGCTCCATACTTAGAAATTGCAAAAAATTACTTAGTTACTTAGCTATCCTACCCTTTCTCATACCCAAATACACTACCCACAACCTTCATTACCCTTCCTCACTCATTTCCCTAACCCCTAGGCCTAACTCTATTCTCCACGCTATATTTTTTTCAGTCTTAGGGTTAGGACAGTGTTTAAATTCCCTACAACAATCCCTTCACTATTTTCATCATTTTTCACCTTCCTAAACTTCCTAAGACATCTCCCTACCTCCCAAATATTTCTTACCCATGTATCTCTTCCCTAACCCCTTCATTTCCTCACCTAAATATACTAATCCCAATCCCCTGGTCCCTCTAAAAATATTTGTTTTCCCATCTTCGTCATTCGGGTTTCTTCTTTGCAATTGTGAACAATGGAGGGAGAAAATAAGCCATACAAAAAAGGGGGTCAAGTGTCAAGGTTTGTGCCACTTGACACCAAAGAATTGAGATCTTTAGCATTTTCCAAAAAACATTTCCAAAAGGTGGGTTGTTTAGGGTTTTCTGAGCAAATTCAACAAGTAGGATATCATCCCAAGTTAACGAGTCCTTTTGCCACAAACCTTAGCAGTGATAAGGACAACATTGCAGGGTTCAACTTCATCATTTCAACTCAAGCCATAAATATAGCTATAGGGATACCAAATAGTGCAGAAGATTTTTTCAAACACTCATATTTGGACATTCTAACCTATAGAGATTTCACAAAAATTTAGTATAAAGAGTCTCCCAAGAGTATTTTTCTTTTGGACTGTCACTTGAATTTTTTTCTCTATTAATGAAGTTCCATATGAAATATTTTACATGTGAGTGCAGGTTTCCAACAATGTGTAAGTATCATATCAGATTATTGATGCACTTCACTGGTGTAAGGAATCTCAACTTACCTCACTACCTCTACAAAACTTTAGTTAAGATGGAAAAGGAAGTGAAAGACAAAAAAGGGTGATCACCAAGCTAGTATCTACCACCATGATTTGATTAAAATCATTTTCCTACACCATCTTGAATAGATGAACATCTCTTAGAAAACCTTCATGCACTCCACATTTTTTCTACCTTCTACTAGTCAGCGTACTAGCCACAATAAACCATGAGCATCATCAAAACCAAGGGAGGTTGGCTAATCTAGCATAGTTTTACTGAAGAGGGCACCTAGGGTAGAAATTACTCAGGCCTACACCAGAGGGAAGAGGCTTGTGTTTGCTCCTAGAGAAGAGGAAAGGGCCAAGCATACTGTAGTTGAGAAGGAATCATTTCCACATCACCATGAGACATCATTCCATGAGCATATTCATGAAAAATATGGCCAATCATTGAACCAACTTATCATGAAGAAGCAGGTTGAGATTAGAGGTTTGAAGGATGATTTGGCTAAAACCAACTTCATGATTTCATTTATGCAGTAGGAAAATAGGAAACTCAAAATGAATCAAATTCTAATGTCAAAACCTAGAATGGGTGTAAAGGATGAGTGAGGAAAAGGTAAGAAAATAATTGGTTTAGACAAAATGGGGGACATTGAATTTTAATTCAAGCCAAGGAGGCCTATAACCAAGGGCATGAAGAGGAAAGGAGACCAAATGAGTGAGCCATCTACACCTTTGGAGCAACAAGACATTAACAAACCCATTGAACAAGATTTTGAGAAAAATAAGAAGTATTGGCTGCATAAAGTTAATTTCCAGTTGGACAAGCTCCTTAAAAGGGTCAATAGGGCCACCAACTTGCAAAGTCACATGGATAGACATTATTACACTAGAATTAGGGTTTCCCAATTCAAAATTCAAAACTTGAAGAGAAAACTAAGGGAAAGCCTAATTCAACAAAACAAGGGTGACAAGCTTGAGTTGTTGGTTGAGACTTCACTCATAGCTTGAAGAATCATTACATAGCTCCAAGGAACAAATTTCAAACACTTTGAACAAATTTTGGAATTTTTTGAAGATTCTGGGCATTTTGGAAATTTTACATAGTTCTTGGGCAAAAAAGGTAGCATGTTCCACACTACGTTTTTGCTGGAGGCATTGAAATCATGAAGATTTTGCATTTTTGGATTCCTTATCACCTGCACATTAAAGTTATGTAACCTGAGATCCATGTAAGAAAATTATTCTAGGTCAAAAAGTAAAAAAGGTACCAAAAAAACACCTTTCTGTCATGTTTCTAAGAGGCACACTACATTTTTGGAGGTCTAGAAGCAATCGTTTGTAGTGTTACATATTCATATCTCCATCATTTTTCATATCTTTGTTTGGATCTCGGAAACCCCTCCAAAAGTCACTTACAATTATCATGCTACGTTTTCTCCAAGCACACTATGTTTTCAGGCAATTCGCTATGTTTTTGCCTGGAACTCATATTTCTCAGTTTGCTTAGTCCAACTTGACTTTTTCTGATATAATGTTTCATATTATGGATTTTGATGATTCATTGAGGTGTAATTATGTTTTTCAAAGTAAAAATTAAGTATATTCATGCTTGTATAGGTTCTTATGGTCAAATGAATCAGTTTTGCACCAAATTGGGAGTTGGTTTCTAACCTCCCTAGTCTTAGGTATGGTTGGAGATATTCTTGTAAGAAGTTCCTTGAATTTTGGATTCGACCCCTGAGAGGGGGGAAACCAATATTTAATCTATATGTAACCCAATATAAGTTAGACAAAGGGTTGGACATCAGAGAGTGAAAGGCTTCGAGTTTGTTTTTATTATATTTTACAAGATATCAAAGGACAATTGCAGCCATTATTCAGGAATCCTTGTGTTGTGGGTTTGTGATAATTTTTTCTCTCTGTTATATTTTTATATGAATGATATACAAGTATCTTTTTATATATTCCTTCTTCATTGGTTTTCCTAAGAGGTTTTAAACAAGATTCTTAAACTTAAGCTTTGTTTTATTAGGAAATTCATGCTTATATTATGTATCTTCTGATAAATGAATTCATTCCTATCATGATCAATCTGAATCTTTCATTTTCCACCCTACACTACATCAAAAAAATCCCAAGGTGTCACAGAGGCATACCTACCCTTCTCCTTTATATCTCTTGCAACTGAACCCTTCAGAGCTCACCTTGTTCCTTGATTTTTACTCTTGATCCAGCAAAACCCTAAATTTCAAAACCCTAGAGCTGAACATACCTAGCCTAATATATTTTTCCCACTTCAATCGTATTTGGCTATGAAGATTATAAAGAGAGCCCTCTATGGTTTAGCAGGGCTAGTTGTTGAACCCTAACTTTTTTGAGGTTACCTCCACCGATCCTTTCTCAAACTTGGGATATTGTGGAGGATAACACCTTGTATATTATGCATGCTTACTTATGAATGACAGGATAGTTGATTTAAAATCCATGTAAGCCATTTCTCATGACATATATAGGTTGCTCATTTCCCTGTTTGTCTTTTGATGTGAATACGACCGTAATAGACATGTTAGAAGAAAAAGTGTATAAAAAGAAATATTTATCAAAATTTGGACTATATAAGGCTAGGGCGTTAGTGATAGTCTGTTTGATTAAGGAAAAGAAATATTTCACCCTCTTATACCATTTATATTTAGCATCCTTATTTATCATCTCTTGTAATGGTTTAACAATATGTGCATAATCAGAGATGAATTTTCAAAGAAATTGGCATTTACCAAGTAGGATTCCATTTCTTTCTTATTCATGGGAAAAGGGATTCAAGAAATAGTCCTAAACCTCCCCGATTCAACCCTAATCTCACTCTATGATGTCATCAGTTATAAAATGTTACCTTCAAACACACCAAATATATTATTTTTTGGATTTAATGATATCCCATAATTGTTATGTTGCTCAAAAATATGCTTTAGACGATGGATGTGATAAGATATTTTCTTGGAAAATACTATTGTGTCATCCAAGTATATGACCACACTTTTGATGATCATTCCATAGAATGTGATTTCGATCATCGGATGAAATTTAGCACCAATGTTAATAAGTCCAAACAAGATTCACCTAAAAGTAAAAGTTCCCCACTTCATCATCGAGGTGGTTTTCATTCTATCTTGTTTTTCTATTATCACTTGATTGTATCTAGAGAATCCATCTAGTGGAAACAAATTTCGTAACATATATACCGTATGGAGTATCTACTCCATATATGGAACAAGGTAGCTATCCTTATTTGAAGCCTAGTTGAGGTTGCAGAAATCAACACATAAGTGTATCTCGCAAAACATTTTTCTAATAGGAAGTATATTAGATACCCATGTGGAATGACCAACTTCAAAAACGATATGATCATCCAATTCCTTTCTTAATTCATTTTAAATTAGGGGTTTGAGTGTCAGATGAACTTTCCTTACCTTCTTTTGAAATGCATTCACCCCATATTTGATAGGAATTACATGTTGGATGATACACGTGTCATATTTCTTGAGACCATCATACATCCAGACAATACAACTTGATACTATTTGAAAATATGAATGAAATATTATCGTTCTTGAGGAGAACAACATGCATTGAGGTTGATGTATTTTGGGTGTTTTTTGGTCCCCAAATTAACTTGTTCGTGTGACAATATTGAGCTTTTGATCTCTGTATTCATTGGTCCTCTGAAATGATTTTGTAGGTCTTATAATTTCTCAAGAGATACAACACCTTTCGGCATAGGATTCCGATTGTATTCTTCAGATACTTCCTAGAAACCCTTTTCATTCTCATCTTCTTCGGTAGTTGCATATTTCAAAATATTCACATTTTCCATGAAGTGCAATAATTTTTGCTCATCATTAAATACAAAAAAGTTAGTTACATGGTCAAGAACAAGTGCATTATAAATAATGTCTATATAAAATCCATCTTTTAATAGTGAAATCCTCACAGTTGCATTGGCTAATGTATCTAAAACCGCGTTATGAACTCAAGGAACAAAACTAATGTTAAATGCTTTAAAAAATGAAATAAGACACCATACCTCTTGTTGGTAGTTTTTTCAAATTAGGCGAAACACAGTGAATGATATTCCATATGTGAAGAGTAATAATCCATGAATGACCACATACCTTGAGCACTTCTACTTTGAGGTCTATGGCCCTCTTCAAACCCAAAATCAGTGCTTCATATTCAATAGTGTTGTTCATGAACTTGAACTCCTAGTAGCATGATAAGGTAACCTTTTTCTTTCGAGGGTCGATAAGATATAGCCAGCTCTAGAGCCTTTCTAAGATTTAGAAACATCAAAATATAAAGTCAAAATGTCAAAATCCACAAGGTTAGTTCCTACACTAGTACTATTGTTGAGGGAAATGCTCCCCTAGGGATTTTGGGTTGAAACCCTAGTAGACTGAAAGTTGTCTATAAAGAGAAACACACATTCACAAAGCCATTATGCTATTATAAGCAAATTCTATAGTAAGAGGGGCGTACCTTAGGTCCTACGTTTGAGAAGGTCCTTTAGGGTCCAAACCCTTCTTCAAGTCCCTTTCGCTCCTTTGTCCTGCAAAACAACCAATTCCAAAGAACACAACAGTGTATCGACAAAGACTTATAAAGAAATCATCTTCATGTTATAAAGGAAGGTAGTTAGTTATGAAATTTAAACAACCATTCATATATGAATTCCAACAAGAATATCATAAACATAAATAGGATTTATATCAGGAACCAAGACGTGTTTCTTTATTATAGCCAAATAAAATGAATAAAAGGAATAATTTCACCTGAGTAACCTTTCGCACGCCCCAAGAAAAGCTTCCTTCTGAATCCGTCCAGCCTCAAGCCTTTAGCAACCTCCTTCCATGACTTACTCCATGATGTCATAAGTAGTGGATGAACATCAACACACAAGGAAACAAGGGTTTCCTGTACAAATGGGGGAAGTGCAAAAGGCACAAGGGTCTTAAGAGCTGGTCAAGGGAAGAATCTCAGTATAATAACCTTTCTCTCTCTTCTCTCCTCCCTTAGGCCTTCCCCTTGAGGTCTTTTTATACTTCTCCCAAAGTAGTTTTTTATGGGAGTTGGTTGGGAACAATTGGGCCACGGGCACTAACAGGTGATCAGCAGGTAAAACCTGCGATCTCCGCCCGAAATTAAGGAGTTTTATATTTTTTTAAGTGTTTTAATACATATATGCGGGTTGGGTATATGCCTACCCACGTATACATGCGTTTAACTCAGGGCAATGTCACGTATAAGGGATAAAACACTGTTTTTTTAATTTTGGACCAGGTCTGGAAGGAGTGGTTTCCCTAGGCCATGAGTGCAGCATCACAAGCCATAATAGTGAGATTTGGAGCTATAACAACCATGCAAGTGAACAAATGCCTTATGTATGGTTATGAGCTCCTCATAGAGGTCCCGCATGGTCTCTCCAAGTTTTGATACTTCACCAAGTATTTCTGCTCTCATTTCCTCCAAGTAGACCTATGCAGAGATTGTGTTCTGTGTTGTTGCACGGAGTTGTTCTATCTCTTGTTCGGTAGCCTGTAAGATCTGTGCCAATTGCTTATTCTTGGCTGTCAAATACTGAGTGTTTGATCTTGCTGCACTTGCAAAGGACAAGTTGGCTTTAGTAATGGAATTTGGATTCTTGTTGATGTCCACCATTGTCACCCTCTTTCTAGTGAATGTAGGTGATGCATGATCATCCAAAAAATTCTTTCTTTGTGCTTGTACAAATTTCTTTTGGAATTGGTCATAAGACAAATTGTACAAGTCCATTACTGGATCATCATCAAGTGGAACAATATCCCCTTCTTCACTCAAAGCTAACTTTATTGCTAGAGGTGATGGAGACTTAACAGTGACATGTGGTGCACTTGGCATCAAGTCAACATCCTCATTCTACGACTCCAATTCTAACTCCATATATGAAACTTCAATTAAGTATTCAATCTTCTGAGCAAGCTCCTGATCATGCATCTATTCATCGTCCTCCTTTGTTGTTGGCTAATTTTGTTCTTTCTCTTCAACCTATATCGGGATTGTTTCTTCTACTATGGTACCTTGCCTTTATTCTTCTTCCTGCTTCTGCTTCTATTCTTATTCTTTCCTCCTCAGATCCCATTCTTCCTTTAGTTCTTGTTCTGACTGCTTCAATCTCAGTTTTGCTTCCTGCAAGCTCTTCTTTTCTCTCTTCCTCCACTCTTCTCTATGTATCCTCTGCTTCCTTTTCACTTCTGCTACTAAAGTTGCTTTCATAAGGATTGGATCCACTTTCATCTTGCATATTTTTTCTCCCCTTAGATTATCAACAACCTTTCTCTTTCCCTTATCATGTACGTGATTACTGCTTTTTGCCGGTGCTACTTCCATAGTTGTCCTCTACATCTGCCTCAAGGCTCTTTGTTGAAAGAGATTCATTAACTCGCTGCCATGTTAGTGTTAACCCCTTTTCTATAAGCAACTGAGTGTCTGCATACACTATCAAGTCTAATGATGTTTTCTCAATGCTTCCCTACTACTGCTTTCAGTGGTCTCTTTTGAAGCAGCTCTCTTTGATGCCATGGTAACAATGACTACTAAAAATAAGTGCTTCACAAGTGTGGTACCTGTGGGACAAAAAGGACACTCATGGAAAGAAAACATTAGCTTCAACAAATCTACCTTCAAAGCATGATTAAGAAGCAAATTGGGAAAATGGAGAGAAGGATTGCACAATTTTTATCAACAAGGGAGACTGGATGAACTGCACATTATGTAGTTTCAACAACCAAGGATATAGCTTGAGGCTTGGGACTGCGCAATGCACAGCCCCATCCTTGGCAGAGACTGGGAGAGGCTGCACATTGAGCAGTCTCAGTGGCCAAGGTGACAAAATGACCCTTGGAACACTTGGGGCTAGTATGTATTGCGCATTACATAGTTCTAGAGGCCAAGCTTATGGCTTGAGCCTTAATATTACACAATTCCCAGCTGGGTAAGGTAATATTTGGCCAAGGAAAGTGCAAATATGCTCGGTGGAAGTGTGAAAAACGAGCAGAAGTGAATGGTGATGTAAGATTGAGTGCAAAATTGGCTAACTGTGAATGAATCAATGTGGAACAAGTGCAGAAATTGATCAAATAGAAGGAAAATCAAGTATGTGAGGAGAGTTTCCATAACAACAACCATAAGTGCACAAACAAGAAAACTAATGTGACACTTGTGAAAGGCAAAGAAAACCTTAGAAAAACACTTCTACAAGATAAAATAAGTTGTAACGCTAGCAATCATGAAGAGAAATAGGCATAACATCACTCACACAAGCGAAACAACAAAAAACGACAGAAAAAGTGGCAAAAGGCGATAAAAGAAAAACTCACCTGGAAAAGCGACAGCAACTCCACCAAAGGTTCCTTGATATCTTTAGGAATTCTATAGCTTCAAAGTCTAATGTGCAAATGTGCTCTAGAGGCATCGATTAACTAGATTTGAGCATTTAGTGAGGTTTTATGACACGCGTGCCTAAAATCAAGGAAAAAGAGACACTTGGCAGAAACTTCTAAAAATAACAATGTGCCAGCTTTGGGAAAATAATAATGGATCCCTATTTCCTATGGATTTTTTTCCTTTTGGTTTTTTTACTTTTCTAGGTAAACTTTTCATGCACACTGTCAGGAAAGATTGCGCAATTCTGGGGAACTTGGCAACTTTGTGTTTCAGTGCACTGGGTTGTTTTTGAGCTCAAGGATGGATTATGCAGTTTCTTGGCTCAATGTTGGGCTTCCTTCCATGACTGTGCAATTTCTGAGCTCAAGGATGACTGCCAATCCAAAGTGCGCAATTCCAATGATCAAGGCTGACTGCCTTCAAGGATTGCGTAGTTTCTGGAGGCAAGCCCAAAATTGTTGTGTGACCAAGTCAGGAGGTTAGTTTGTGAGTTAGAAAGACCAAGTAAGCGTAAAAACGAGCAAACACAAGCTCAAATGAAAAATATAAGTCTTAGTTAAGTCACGAGTACTTGACAATGGTACAAGATAAGCTCCCATGGATAGGAAGGAAGGCTCCAAAATCGAAGTATAGACGAAAGTTTGGAAGGTGGTTCTAGTTGCTACAACAATTTACTATTTAAATAAACCTTACACAAAGCCTTCTGTACATTCGTTTTACCGCACAACACTTATTATTCACACATTTATTTAGCACCCCCTCTATGCAAAAGAGCCCCAGTTCTCCCGCACATACTCCTTAATAATATCGATTGGAAATTCATTAATCCCCGCCCCCCCTAAATTGCATGTCACATGGATTAAAAACATGGTTTATTTAATATTGCATAATAAGAGTAGCTTTTATAGTCTAATGATTATGATAATTGTTAAAAAAAAGATACTAGCTCCCTCTACACCCCCATCAGTGTCAGAGCACCCCTATTTATAGGAAATTTTAGCCTAAAAGTGGTCTCCTAAGGAAAAATAATAAAATAAGAGATGAATTTTGAAGGGAAAAGAAGAAAACTACTTTTTTAATTGTATTTTTGGTTTACCGCCTTATAGGTTTACTCACATTTCAAGTGTAGACACTCGTTAGAGGAGTCGTCTATCGAGGCGGAGGAATTGCTCGGACGGCTAAAAGTGGCCGGAATCTAGGCAAAAAAAATTCATAAAATCTTGTAGAGGCAGTGTTTGAATCTTATTTTTGATGGTGGAAATGGATTCAACACCATCAAAAATGTCTAGAACACCAAAATTTTTGAAGTTTAACAACTATAACTTGGATTTACAAAAATCATTGCCGGATTTCTCTAAATATGACCAGAATTTCCATAACTTTCTGGGCAATTCCTCCGGCTAGTTTGAGGCAACCTTGTTAAATGTGTGCTTCAATTATGCATCCAATGAGTACCAATTATGCATACTTTTGAAATGATTCACATTGATAAAATTTGCAGATACATTAAAAAAACGTGTTAGACGCACTTTTTTTAATGTATATGCAATTTTTTTATCAATGTGGGTTTTCTCAAGAGCATGCATAATGGGTACTCATTGGGTGTGGAACTAAATTCTGCATCCAACCAGTGTCTACACTTGAAATTGGAGTAAACCTATAAGGAGATAAGCCAAAAATACAATTAAAAAAAAATAGTTTTTGTTCTCTTCTCTCCAAAATATTTACATGCACCACTTTTTACATTTAAATAATTTTGATTGGTTTATATATTATGGCAGGGAAATTACATGAAAATTTCATGAGCACTTTTAGACTAAAATTTCCTCTAATGTTTATTTTAATTTTAAAATTAATTGTCAAACATTGGAAAAAATAAAAATTAATCGCCCTCCACCAAGGGAATTATGTCCCATCAAAGCTTCCTGAGCCAATCAAAAATTAAAAATAACATTCACTGAAAATTCAAATATATATATTTTTTAATTTATAAAAAAAAAAAAAATTTTGAAACACAACCAAATAATACACATACACAGTCAAAAACTAATTGAGGACGAAATGAATACATTAAAAAGATTAATATATATATATAAACAAATTTATAACGCTTCATAAAATTATTGTTATTGAACCACTAATGGTCAGAGACAACACAACAAAACCTATATTAAAACATGTGGGTAATTTGATTATATATGTGAAAGGAAAAAAAATGAATATTATATTTTGGTTGCTTAAACACTAAAGATATTTTCATTATTATCCTCAGGAATAGCTATTTAGGAATATTATTATCGTAAGGCAGTGAAACAAGACAAAAGTATAAACACAACACAAACAAAAAGGGTGAGAACGCAGAGCAACATGTTTTATTTTTTAATCCTATAATAGAAGACGTGAATTAATAATAATTAATTAGTTTATGGTACAAATTAAATACAAAGATAGAAAATAATATAATATAATACAAGCTATTAATTAATTAAGTTAGGGTAAAAATTAAATAGGGTAGTTAAAATATATGTACGTTGTGTAGTTCAAATGCTACCTAAGTTACAATATATTTTTGATTAATATTTATTTACAAATACTTTTAAAGTAAGTAAAATTAATCATTTTAATGTTTGTCCAACCATAATTAAAATACAATTTAAAAAGAATAAAAATTAAACATTATAATTATCACATATTTTATTTAATATTTATATACTTTAATGTATTATCAAACTATAGTAAAAATTTGTCAATCTGTTTTATATTTATATATTTCAAAATTATTATAAAACCATAGTAAAATTTTAATCTATTTTTGTTTAAAAAATAAAAATAACATTATAATTATCACATATTAATAAATTAAACATTTTATAATTATCACTATTTTATAATATTTATATTACTTTTAAATGTATTATAAACTATAGTTAAATTGTCAATCTGTTTTAATATTTATATATTTCAAAATTATTATAAAACCATAGTTAAAATTTTTATTCTATTTTTGTTAAAAAGTATTACAATACACTCCTAAAAACACAAATTTAATTATATATATATAATTTAATTATTTATCTTCTTTATTTATTAATATTTTCTTAAACACTGTCCTTTTTTTTAAATAAATATTTATTTCTTATATATATTTTTTATTTTGTTGAGATTTTTTGTTTCATTAAAATAGGCAAAAATCTCAGTGTGTGACAACAATAGGAATTTGTTGCTAGATTAGCTCCATGATGTTGGGAGAGAGTTAATGCATCCTATAGTTGGTGTGAGAGGATTTATGAGGCAGTTAGATTCTCTTTGCTATAAAACAGGTATCCATACTGATTGTTTTTTAGAGTGTGAGAGTTTGTGAGGAATTGATTAATTTTTGTAATCTCTTGTTTGATTAATAAGGATTGTCGATGCCTATGTTTGGTGGACGTAGCCCAGATTGGTTGGATGAACCACGTTAATGTGTTGTCTCCTGTGCATGATTTTATTTGCTGTGTATATTATTTTTGTTTGTTGTGCATCTTGGCTCTAACAAGTGGTATTAGAGCAGTTGGAGGTGTGGTGCAACGAAGGAGGTTCTGTGTTTAACGTGGTCCTGTTGTTGAAGCGTGGCGCTGCCCAGCACATGTTTTGGACCGGACTGAAGGTGGACATATCAGAGTTGAACTGTTGTTGCATCCATTTGACTGCTGGAATATGACAAGGAGCGCATGATTGCTGCAGTTGGAGACGCGGACAACACTGGGTGGTATATGAATTGGAAAGCTTTTTTTAATGTTATATGAAAACCAGAATTTGTTTTGATCGTTTCCTACCATAGTTGGTAATCATGCAACACAGACTTCCCTACTATAATAATATTTGCGCGGACCTATGATAAGCTGTTTGATATGGCTTTGAAGAAGTAAGGAAAGGTTGTTGCGGAACAGGTCTGCTGGAGACAACTATACTGTGCAACCTCACGAGCTCCGTCTGCCCCAATCCATCGAAATACGTGTTCTGAGATTCTTTCCATCCAACACAAGGCGCGTATCTCCACTGTGCTGATGCATGGAGCGTATATGCGTAAGTAGGATTGTTGCGTATTTAATTCAGTGCTGCATGGAGAGTGTCGTCCTTTGTTTGATGCGTGGAGATGATCGCTGCCGATCGATACCCCATAACCTGAACGCTGGTCAATATTTATGTGCTGTAAGTTTGGTGAAAAGGACCGCACTGTTGTAAGAATTGAAGTTTTTTTTTTTAAAAGTCGTGTATACTGTTTGACATAAAATATTTCCTCTTCTTTTGTATGGTTTTAATGGAGGACTTGGGTTAATCGTGCATACCATTTGACATAAGAGATTTCCTCTTCTTTTGTATGAGGTGATGAAGGAGGGGCAGATATTTTTTATTTATTTTTTTTAAAGAAAAGGCAGTGTAATATAAGGCATAGGCAGTTTTTATATATTAATTGCTGGTATTTAAAAGTTGGATTTGGAAATTATTGTTTTTGGTTCATACAAGATGGCGAAAACTCAGAGTGCCCGATTTGAAATTGAGAAGTTTAATGGCAAAAATAATTTTGAGATCTGGAAGGTGAAGATGTACGATTTGCTTGTCCAACATGGTGTGGCAAAGGCATTGCTGAGCAAATCCAAACAGCCTTACAACATCACAGATAATGAGTGGGCCGAGATGGATGACAGAGCAATAAGCGCAATTCGACTGTCTGGCGGATGATGTCCTGTTTAATATCGTGTCGGAAACAACAATTGCTGGTTTGTGGACGAAACCGGAGAAACTGTACATGACCAAATCCTTAACCAATAGGATTCTCCTGAAGCGACAGTTGTACAGTTTGCGAATGAAGGA
>APFE030978367.1:0-12885 GCA_000404065.3 Pinus taeda
ATAATTATTAACAACACATGATAATGTGGTATTGTAATTTGTGATTGTCTAGGGACTCACAATCTAACATTCTCCCCCTCAATCACAAGCTTGAATAATTATACCAATAACTTCTATAATCTTCAATTTGAAATTGTTGAACTGAGTTTTGATGGAGATATGCTTGAAAAACTACTGATATCTGGACATGAACAGTAACCATGTATCAACATTCCCAATGAATAACTAAAATGTTGTTGATTTCTTGTTGAGGAGACCAATTTCTATGTTGGAATTCCCAAATGATGAATGAATATTGATTGACTGATAATAATTTAAAAGTTTAAGCCTAACTGTCATCAATGATATCTAATATTCCTCCCTATCAGGTGCAAGGTGAGAATTTTGTTGAAGGGGTCCAAGTTTGAGCTTTGGAATCTTCTATTTTTCAATATTTCATAGTTGAAAGCATCAAATTTGGAGCTTTGGATTCTTCCATCCTTAAATGATTCATGGTTGAAAGGATCTAAGCTGGAGATTTGAATTCTTTATGTGGCAGTTTTTTTAGTTGACCAATAACTATCCTCACTTCATTTGGTGGTTTTTCTGGTTGACCATTAACCATCTTCCATTGATATAAGTTATTTATAGTTTACCACTAACCATTTTCACTTGAAAAATGTGGTGGTTTTCCATGACCACTAACCAATTTGATTTGAAAAAACTGATGGTTTTGTTGGATTACCACTGAACATATTTACCATCTCCCCCTTAAGGTGTAGGAGAGTTTCTTTTTATTGATGTTCTCCTCCCCTTGAGGTGCTGAGAGTACCATCTTTTACTTCAAATAAAATATAGAATTTGATGTGGATCATGCCCAAAATTATCTAGAATAATAGCTTGTTATAATTTTTTCCATTTCTTCTTTATTTTGTATCTTTACCTATGTCTTAACTAAGTGTTAAGAATTATGCATCATATTTACCTCTTGATTCCATCTCCAAGAATTTATCCATCCATAATGGATTGTTTTCTTATCCTCCTTTTTCTTCTAACATTTTTCAGATAAGTGATTTGTCTTCCCACAATGAATATAAGGATGGAGATCAAAACATTAACTCTTCAAATGACTTAACTCTCTGACAATGTTGGAACTTATTACCAATATTATAAACATATCCAAGAAATCTTGTGCTCATAAATTGAATTGGTTTGGAGTAATCTGGATTATGAAAGTTGTTTCCTTTTCCATATCCTAATCCATGCCTATTTTTGTTGAAGGATAATTTTTCCCAACGTCTGAAAACCATCTTGGAGAGATCTTTATGTTGTTTTTTTTTCTTGTTCACACTTACTTTTATTGTTGTTGTCATTTTATGCTTCTAATTGTGACTCAACTTCAATAACTATATCCTTCATCAATTGACTAGAAGATTCCATCTCTGTCACATATTTTGTTTTCTCTGTATCACCCACCAATTCCTCTGTATCACAGTTGGCTTCAACCATATGCATTATGTCTTGTATATCACAAACCATATCCATTTTGCACGATCTCATATGTATCACATATTGAATCAATTTTTTGCATAAGATCATCTATATCACAGGTTGAATCAATATGTTGGATAAGAACCTCTACATCACAACTTAAATCAATGTTTTAGATGAGTTCATTTGTATCTCAAGTTTCTTTAGCCTTTTGTATTAAATCCTCTATATCACAAATTGCATCAAGCTTTTGTCTGAGGATATCAGCTATTGGCGTTGCATCAAGCATGTCATCAATTTGAATTTTTCCCCTTAATTTTATCTGAAGTGCATTAATTAATTGATCCTTCATATTTATTTGAACTTGAAGATTAATAAATCAATTATGCAATTCATTTTTATGATCTTGTAATTATTTGATTTCTTGAGACGCATTTTGTAAAAAAATTCTCAATTTACCCCTTTCTATTATTCTCATACTCACTTGTCACACTTGTTTGTACTTGCTTGCTTGCGCTCACTTCTTTTGTATCACACTAACTTGATTTTATGACACTTTAGGGTGTCAAGTACTATCAATCATGCACACTAAGGTGTGATTTCAATGATTTATCCTTGAATTTATAATTCTCGTTCGTGCCATTACCCTTTATGAGTACATAAGTAATTGAATTTGTGTACCAAAGTAATGATATGTCAAACACTAGCCATCAAGGGTCTAGAAACTAAAAATAGCACACAAGTACAAAGGGTATACCTAATAATGATTCCCTTCTTCAATTTTGGGTAGATGATGCACATGATAATTAAAAAATAAAAATAAAAATCTGTTGATACAAGTTAGTTCTTACACCAAAGAGAAATTCTCTTTTCAATTACAATTTTTGTCTTCACCTTTGATTGCAAGTCTTGTTGCTCTTTTCTTTTCAATTACAATATTTATCTTCAGTGTTGGTTACAAGTCTTGTCATACCTTAAACAACATTTTCATTTTTAATGAACATTACAATCTTTATCTTCACTTATGCTTGAAATTCTTGCCAAGCCTTTGACTATACTTTTATTTTATGTGAAGATTACAATGTTTGTATTCACTTCTAATTGCACATCTTTCCAAGCCTTCAACTACACTTTTATTTTATATGAAAGAGAAGTCTTCAAAGCTTGGACTTCAACTTGAAAGAAGTTGCAAGTCCTTCCAAGCCTTCAACTACACTTTTATTTCGCCTTCAAGTACACTTTTATTTCATGTAAAACAAAAGTCTTGATGAAGAGATTGAAAAACAAGTCTAATGAATGTACAATGCACTCACCTAACACAAGTGTTTTATGCATTCAAATGTTAACATCTTGCTAGTGCTTAATAATAGCACCTCTCTCTTTCACTATTATTGATTAGACATAATATTGAATATATATAATTAATTAGTGTAACCATATAAATTAAACAACTAGTAAACACTGATAGGCATCAATCCATGATAAAGATAAAAAAAACTTACTTGGTGATACATGTCACATTGTTAAGGTTAAAAAAATCATAAAAATCAAATAAATTATGACTTTATTTTAATTAATTTATTATTGTTATTATTAATTATAAAAATAATTAATATATGAGTTGAAAATATATATAACCTCCACTTTACCATGGCGATTCTTAGCCTATAAATAGGATTTGTTACAATGCCAAGGCTTATCAATACCACATGTCCAAAGAACCATAATTCATTTCATGTGGAAATTTTTTAATTAATCAATTTAATTAAAAGGGTAGAAAGGGCATAACTACTTTTAAGATAAATCTCAACCTTTGATTTGTAAATACTATTAAGAATATTTTGTAATATTCTATGGAGGTTAAATCCTTGCCATCCACATAATTAAATTAAAATTCTAGAAGCCCTATTCCAAAATAGTCGTGCCTGTCGACCTAATTATATGAAGAGAAGAACACCACATGGAATAAAAACTAGACTTGTGGGTGTCAAACAAAAACTTGTTGACTCACTTCGTTTTATATGTCTTGCATAAGAAACTTGACCTACGTGGAAGCCAGCCTGGACCTATCTACCACGAGGATGAAACCATGTTTTACCACCATTAGTTAATTGAGTCTTGCACACAATTACTAGTTTGATTGACTTTAAATCTCAATAGATAGATTGTTAAAGTGATTTGTGAGTGATCTCAACTAGATATAATGCATTTTCCAAGAGTTTTATGTTCAGTTTGGAGAGAGACCACATGGAGGGAAAAAGTGATGATGTTTTCTCACTTATTTATGGAGGTCACGCATGAGGATTTATGAGTAGGTCATTGTTTAGAGAGAGAAGCACACTTGAGAAATGGAACCTAGATAACTATTATTGTGCATCCTCCTCTCTACTCTTTCACTTTTCTTAGCTTCATTTCACTCGTAGTAAGTAATAAACAATAGCTTCAATCTATGATTTAAATGAATGGTGGATTTTTTTGATGCAAATTGAAATTTCTTATTGTTGGTATAGATTGCTAAAAAGTAAATAACAAATAGCAAATCTCATAGATCTGCGTGCTAGCTTGTAACTCAATTGTTGTGCTCTAAGTGCAATGGATCACACTAGATGGTAACCAACCAACCTTTGTCTTTATCAAAGGAGTAAGTTTTATTTTGTGCCCATAGATTTTCAGAGAGGTGGTAGCTCTTATGCTTATAGAATTGAAGAAAAAGCCTTGGATTTCTCCATACGAACAAACCTTTTTTCGTAAACACTTGCAAATCATTTATTATGTCAAGTCATCACACCCTTGATTGGAAGATCACTTGTGAATTTATAGTATGTTAAGAATTGAGAAAATCACATGTGACTTTAGAGCAACGATCATGAACAGTTCTATATTTTCTCCATCAAATTTAGTAATTCGTAGGTTGTTCAAGATTGGATAAATTCTCTACAGGTCTATCAATGGACTTTATGTTATAGTCTCATATTAGAACCTCAATTGGACAACTTGATATAATAAAAAATACAAAAATTGTAATCAATATTTATTTTTTGGATGTACATCTTCTATTAACCAACAAATTCGAACAATCCCAACTCTCCTTTTGTGTTTCATCTAATAAATTCCATTGATCATTCTCATGGTATCAAACAAAGATGTTATGGAAAACTACAATAGCTTAATTCTCGCCCTAAGAACTATAGGAGCTATGATATTATCAACCTCTCTTGACCATGTATACCATGTTAAGAGTTGGAGCAAGAATAAATGAGACAAAATATGGTGGGAAATACCTAACCCATCTTCAACTCATTATATTGATCTAAAGATATGAATTTATAGAACATGAATTTGTCCATTCTATATTTAGATCTCACTGACAACTCATCAATGGATGATGACAACACCTCATCAAAGATAAATATTAACAACTCATGACAATGTGGTCTTAGACTTTGTGAAAATATAGGGACTCAGAGTCTGACAAGTCTTAGTCAACCTAGTTCATTCACCAGTAGGCACACATTCAACCATCACCCTTAAAACATCCCAACACTTACCCAATATCAACACTTAGCAACACAAAGAAATGTAAGGAGCAATATATAACATCCAATAATCATAAATAATCCAAAACACACATGTGTGGGTGACATCCAATGTATGTGCCTTGAAATTTATTATATGAAGAATTTTATAATGTACAACAAAGGAGCATAATTAGTTGCTTGTGGATCATTTACATACTACAAATACACAATAAAAAATACGTACAAGGACTATCAATCACAACCCTTGAATCAATTGTAGACTTGTTTCCTACAAGTCCTATATTCTTCTTCATCTCACTTAGCTAGTGCAATTCATCCCACTATGCTCAATCATAAACTTGGAACAACCACATAATCCCTTACACTCTTGATGAGTGATATCTTGCTTCCTTCTTCTTGCCTAAGAACTTTTGAGGCATCCTCTTTTTATAGGAGGCTTATGGTGCAATTGCAATCCCTTTCATTCTAAGGCTAGCCCAAGTTCCCACATAGCTAACTTCCCTGAGGATGGCTCATCTACCACCTGTCCATTTCCAATAAGTGTGCCCAATAGTGTGCTCAAGTTTTCCCAAGTCCTCCCAAGTGTGTCCAATCCAAGCATCCAACTCATCCCATCTTCTCCTAATCCATTCATTTGAATCATCTTGGTCCATCCATCCAAATCATCTTATTCCTTTTTTCCAACTCAATTTAATTAGCCTAGTCCACACAATTATGCCCAAACTATTTAACTTGCATGACTACAATTGAATACATCTTTTTTTTTTTGGGCGATTTTTCTCCGGAGGGGAGGTGGAGTGGACGGGTGGGAGCGACGGAGGACGAAAAATCTAGGGTTTTCGGGTTGTTACAGAGGCAGTTCTCCATGGAAGGGTGCAAAGGAGGGAGCTCCACTCCCTCCTTCAAACATGATGTGACCAGCAGGGGAAAAAACCTATGGAATATGATAGAGGACCTTCAAAGGGAAGGAATAGGAACAGTGAAGAGGAACAAGATGTACAGAAGTCAAAGGAGAATAAGGTTACTAAAGAAAATGAGGAAGAAGACAAGGAACGGGGAACAAAAAACAAAGCACACATGGGCCCATGTAAACCCAAAGTTGTTGTGGCTCCCAGAGTTGTTTTAAATGAGCCTGCTCTGCAGGTGCACAGGGACTATATGCAAACCTATGCAATCATTTGCAAATTCATGGGTTTATGGCCCACTGAAAAAGCCTTACAAATGTGGATAAGATATCACTAGAAACCAAAAGGAAGCATTGACCTACACGTAGGGTCAAAGGGTTTCTTTACTTTGGTATTTGCAAACATCGAAGATAAGGATAGAGTTTTTGAAGGCGAGCCCTACTTCTATGCTGCAGCAGGTCTCTATATGAGACCTTAGATCATGAATTTTGTCCCGGAACGCGAGACCTTTACTTCGGTCCTGTTTGGGTAAGACTCTATTCTCTTCCGCTTGATTATTGGCAAACAGAGTCCTTATCGGCCATAGGAAATAAGTTAGGACGGTTTGTCAAAGCTTCTGAAGCCACTAGGAGGGGAAATTACACTTCCTTTGCTAGAATATGTATGGAGATGGATCTCTCTGGAGCTCTACCAGATGAGGTAATCTTGGAAGTTTTTGATGAAGAATGGGTCCAAATTGTGGATTACGAACATATTCCATTTAGATTTCGCAAATGCCATGAGCATGGGCACCTATTTAGGGATTGCCCTCTCACTAAAATAGAGACTAAGAGTAAAACTAACGTAATGAAAGACTCTGAAAACTTTCACAAAGTGGCAAACAAAGGAAAAGGAAGCAAGAGGGGGTCAAAGAAACAAAAATCAGAAGGGCAACAAGCTAGTCAAAATAGGTTCCAAGTTCTGAAAGAGGAAGAAGAGATAACTACAACAGACTAGACGAAGGGAGAAGGTTTAATGGAGGAAGGGAAAGAAGAGGACAGGGAACAAACACCAGATAAAAATCTGCAGACATAAACGATGGTGAGTGATGCAGAAACAAAAATGGATCATGAGATGACCCAAAGTGAGATGGAAACGGAGGACTAAGAACTTCAAGCGATTCTTGAGAAAGAGAATCTAGATCTAGAGGATTTCTTAATTCAAGGAACCAAAGAAGGGATAGACTCTTTACCTCTAGAGGAGTTCAACAGAGTCCAGCAACTATATTTATGGAAAACCCAAAACAAAGGGCCAGAGAGGAAAATAAACAAGGAAAAGCAGAGTAGCGAAGCGGTAAAAACAATGAAATTCACACCAGGATTAGCACCCAAAAACCGAGGGAAAAAAAGAGGTGGGAAAAAGCAGAACGAACTATTGATGGAATGTGGAAAGCTAATGATAGACTCAGGTAAGATGAAAGACCTAACTAGCTACTCCTTTACCAATCTTTAATAATGAAGTTTACTTCTTGGAATATTAGAGGTCTAGGTAGTAAAAGAAAATAGAGACTGATTAGTAATAGAATGAAACAAATAGCTCCGAATGTGATCTTCATTTAGGAAACCAAATGTTCCATTCAAAAATTAAAAGAGATTCATAGTAAATGGCTCAATCGTTATGAGTTTCTGGAAGTCAAAATGGAAAATACAGCAGGTGGTATACTCACCCTTTGGATTCTAAATAAAATAGACATTTTAGATGCTGATACATCTAGAGAATATCTTTTAGTGGTCATTCAGCCTGTAGGAGATAAGGAAACCTACCTGGTCACAAATGTTTATGGCCCCCAAAGACTGGAGGGTAAACACAATTTTCTTGATTCTCTGGAGGAACTCAGAGATAGACATTCAGGCATGCCATGGATATTGGGAGGGGATTTCAACATGATTAAATCACTTTCAAAGCAAAAAGGTGGAACCAAAGTTCTAAGTAAAGATTCTCTGAAGTTTCAAACTTTTACTGATATTATGAAGTTAGTGGATATTGTAACAAGTAATGGCATATTTACTTGGAACAACAAAAGAGGAGGAGAGTCTCAGGTGGCTTCAAAATTAGACAGATTTATGATATCAGAAGACCTTATGCTCAATGATAAGGAAATATCAGCAAGAATTCTACCCTTTGGAGGCTCAGACCACTGGTCGGTTCATCTGGAGATGCAGAGTATTGGTACTCACTGGAATAGACCTTTTCGATTTGAAAACATCTGGCTTTCCCATCCAGATTTCACCAGCAACATTGCCAAATGGTGGTCAGAATATTTGAACATTCAAGGAACAAGAATGTTCCTTCTTTAGAAAAGACTAAAACACATCAAGCTACGGCTCAAGGATTGGAACAAGAATGAACATGGAAATATTTGTGTAGCTAAAAAAGCAGTAGAAGGTAAAATGAAGGAACTCAACCAAGCCCTTATCACAGATGGCTTCTATGAAACCAGAAATGATCAAGCCACTAAATGTAATCAAGAATGGGAGAATTTATGCAAACAAGAGGAAATATTTTGGAGACAAAAATCGAGGGTTCAATGACTCAAAGAAGGAGAAAGAAATACTAGATTTTTCCACAGATCCACTTTGGAAAATAGAGTGCACAACAGAATTTCAATGATCAAGGACGAGAGAGGTATTCTTCACAACTCTCATGCAGAGATAGAAGAAGCACTTTTGAGGCATAGCCAAGGAAACATGTTATGACAGAGAAAACTCCATCAAAAACTTCACAAGACATATACCTAGGCTGGTGTCTAGAGAGGAAAATTTCAACCTTAACCAACCAGTAACCGAAGAAGAGGTCAGTGAAGTGCTCAAAGAAATGCAAAACAGTAAAGCACCTGGCCAGATGGTTTCAATGTAGATTGCTTCAAGGCTTGCTAGAATATTGTAAAACAGGATATTCTGAATGTTATAGAAGATTCTAGGATGAATAGAACTATTCTGAAAGCTCTAAACACTTCCTTCATTTCCTTGATCCCTAAACAAAAGGCAGCCCAAACTCCTAACAAGTTTAGACCGATAGCTTTATGTAATGTGGTTTACAAGATTATATCAAAAGTGGTGGCCAATAGACTCAAACCTCTCCTTCCTACCCTTGTCTTTATGGAACAATTTGGATATGTGGAAGGAAGGCAAATTCTTAACAATATTATTCAAGTACATGAGGTAGTACACTCTCTGACTAACAACCGAAAGGCTGGTATGATCATGTAATTGGACATTGATAAGGCTTATGATAAATTGAACTGGAATTATATCAGGAAAATTCTTATTGCTTTTGGGTTTGATCACAACCGGGTGAGATGGGTCTTGGCCCTAGTCACTTCCTCCAGCTTCTCAATTCTAGTCAATGGCTCTCCATCTGAAACTTTTCTTCCCTCTAGAGGCCTCAGACAAGGGGATCCACTCTCTCCCTTTCTCTTCATCCTCATGATGGAAGGACTGGGTCGGTCTATCAAACATGCTAAATAAGTCGGTAAGATCAAAGGTCTCCAAATTTCTGACAGTGTACAGGCTTGGACGCATCAACAGTTTATGGACGACACCATGCTTCAGGGAATCCCCACAGTCAAAGAACCTCATGCATACAAAAAAATCCTAAATGACTTTTCCAGGGCTTCAAGTATGGAAGTTAATCTCTCCAAATCTAAGATTTTTTTCTTCAATACTAATATTGCCATTCAAAGAGACATTGCTAAAATTCTAGGCTTTCAAAGAGAATCTCTCCCCTCAAAATATTTGGGGGTCCCTCTAACTGCTAAGCCTTTACACAAGAGCATCTAGGAGCCGGTGATTAATAAACTGCAAGACAAAAAAAGGAAATGGATTATGAGGTCCTCAAACTTGGCTAGCAGGTTGGTGCTCACAGAGGCTGTTCTGCAATCTATCCCAGTTTTTTTGCTTTCCACTCTCCTAGATCCTAAAGGAGTCTTGCAACTTTTCAGAACCATACAAAGAGAATTTCTTTGGGGCAAGGGGGAAGAAAAGAAAAAATGGGCCTTGGTAGCTTGGGAAAAACTCTGCAAACCTAGAAAACATGGGGGTCTAGGACTGGATGATCCTGAAATTTTAAGCAAAGCTTTAGGGGCTAAATTATGGTGGTGTTGGCTAAAAGAACCAAAGGCTCAGTGGGCTAAAATTTGGAAAGAAAAATATGCCAGCTCATGGCAAAGTGATGACCATATAAAAATGGATGGAAATATTAAGGTATTACACATGTGGAAAAAGGCCTGGGACAATAGAGGTCTAGTCCAAGATAACGGCTTCTGGGAAATTAGAGAGGGAAACTTAGCTCTGTTCTAGGAGGACAGATGGCAACAAGAACCCATTCTTTTAAAAGAGGAATTGAAGGAACTTAAGGCAGAGGCAGATGCTAAAGGATTAACCAAAGTAAAGGATTTTTGGGATCAAACCAACAGTCCAGAAAAGTGGAGAATATGGAGGAAATTTGACTTTAGGGATGACAACCCCTTAAAAGTTAAAGGTGAAATACTAATGCAAGAGTTAGATCGAAGGAAAATTCTAGTTTCAGAAGGGAATGACCAGCTGAGATGGGGCAACAACAATGAGGGCACCTTTAATCTTAAGGAAGCTAAATTCATTCTCCTTGGTTTGGCCTCCCAGGTTTCAGACAAAGCATGGCAAAGACTATGGAGGCATCAAGGTTGGATGAAAATTAAACTCTTCATGTGGCTGGTCCAACATAGGAAGATTTTGACTTGGGACAACATTCAGAAAAGTGGTGTTGTGGGGCCTTCCAGGTGCCAGCTATGTGAAGCTCAAGAGGAAACAATGGAGCACCTTCTCAACAATTGCTCCTTTTCCTCCAAGTTGTGGGATTCTTTCACCTCCATTTTCCAACAGTCGGATAGGGACAAAGTGAGCATCATCAACACCCTAATCAGGGGGTGAAGCAATTTTTCGAATAATGAAGTCCTTAGCACTGCTTGGGCTCTAACGTCGACTTCATCATCTGGAACATTTGGAAAGAAAGGAATAACAGAATTTTCAAGGATGTAAAAAAACCACCCCTTTACCTTTTATATCAGATCTTAAAACAGCTTCAAGAGACAGTGGGTTCTATTGTCCGAAATCTCCCTAAGAATCCTCCTTCAGCACCAGATTTGAGGATTCTCGGTCAGCTAGGGTTATAGGGTCTCATTCCTTAGGGCCTGGAAAGGAAGATTCTCATTAGAGACTCTGAGCTTGATTTTTGGCACTCTCCCCCCAAGGGTTTTTTGAAGTACAATATTGACGGTGCCTCAAAGGGCAACCCAGGTATTGCGAGTCATGGCAGAGTTTTAAGGGATGAAAGAGGGAACATCCTGTTCATTTTCTATGGTCACCTAGGGAGAGCCACCAACAATATGGCAGAAATTATGGCTATGGAGCATTGTTTAGAATTCATTATTCAGGATAATCGACATAATGTGATTGTTGAAGCAGATTTTGAGTTAATCATTAACTCAGTCAAGAGAATCAGCTGGGGTACAGTGCCGGAAAAGGCCTCAAGGAATTGGATGCTGATCCAGATCTTTCAACAGATCCACAACCACCTTCTAGGCCTCCGCACAATTACTTTTAAACATGTTTGAAGATCGGCCAATAAACTGGTGGATCTTCTGACCAATCAAGGAGTGAATTGTGCAGAAAATAGGTTTGCATTGAAATGGCAAGAGCTACCTCAGCATGGTCTTAAGGCGAAATGCCAAGACCAAGCTGAGGAAGATTGGTTGGTGTTTTGGAGCAGGACCATGGCGGGGAGCTCAGATAACTTAGAAGTGGTATGAGCAGAGGAGTTCACATAATTGGTTTTACAGTGAGTGATGTGCTTTGGTTTTTTGATGTTTGGAGAATCACGCTCAAACAAGTCATCAGCGGTGGTAGAGTGGGAGTTTTATTTCTAGGGGTTTCAAGCAGGCTGGCTGAAGCCTCTTCTCACAATGTCACTGGTAGAGCAAATAAGGTGAGTGATCGGAAGCTGGGAACCAGTGGCATTCCCGATAACCTAAACCTATCGCCTCTTATCGGAATACCATGGCCAAAGCGGTTTTGGGGTGATCGCAAGCCTCGTGAGCGGGAAGCAGTTTTCCCTTTTTTGCAGCAACCCATTCAGTGAACAACACGTGGTAGTGGGGCCATTTGGAAAACCGCCTTGATCGCATGCTAAAAATCGGCATGTTGGGCTATGCGATTTTCATTTCAGCCGTAAAAACTTGTGGCAGGAATCAACGATTAGGATTGATCGTGCATTTTTGTGGGGCCAGGGATTTAAGTTCGGTTCACCTTCTTGGTGTGATTTTCATCTCTGTCGTTAGATTAAGACATGGATTAGAAGGCCACGATTTAATAGGCAGGTTGAGTGAGTGTTGAAGCGGACATTTGCTCAGCTAGGCATTAGTCAACACGTTTAGGGTTGGTTTCCTAAAGGGTCTGTCGGTTATTTGTATTGGGTTGAGGTTTCTTACAATTGGCGGTCAGCGCCCTTGTTTTGAGTCCACTCTGTCGAGTGGATAGTTGTAAAATATGTAAAATATTTTTGGCTTAATGATATAGAAGGATCGTCTCTTGCATCAAAAAAAAAATTAAAAAAAAAATACATCTAACTTTTTTTGCCAACTCATCTCAGTTGGTCCAGTTCACATGATTGTGCCAAAACAATCAAATTTTGTCTAGCTACGTGTCATGTCCCCATTTTTGTTCCTTTTCATAGTACAACCGGGGATGGCCTGGTCAATGGAGCAGGTTTATGTCATCAAGGGTGTTACGCAGTAATTTGTCACCGTTGGTCACCATCCCTGTTACCCTTGCTTTCGCACATTGGAGGACACATTTATGGACCTGTGACCAGTGACACAACTTAAAAACACTTGCATTGGATTCTCCTTAGTACGAACTTCAAACTCCCTGAAGACACCTTTTGCAGATTAGCCCTAA
>APFE030978369.1:566-11453 GCA_000404065.3 Pinus taeda
ATGAAGATTAAGGAGAATGTCACTTTTACTTTAAGAATTTAACATTACCATGAAATTTGAATAGCATATCAATACTAGGAGAGGGGAATGGACCCCAAATAGCACTTAACCAATTTAGAAAACACCTTGGAGTCCCCAACAACCAGCTAAATGTTGAAAAGTTAAAAAAAAATTAGAAAAATCGTTGTTTTTTTGGGTGAATGGCCGGATTCTTAACATTACCATGAAATTTGAATAGCATATCAATACTAGGAGAGGGGAATGGACCCCAAATAGCACTTAACCAATTTAGAAAACACCTTGGAGTCCCCAACAACCAGCTAAATGTTGAAAAGTTAAAAAAAAATTAGAAAAATCGTTGTTTTTTTGGGTGAATGGCCGGATTTAATGACTCGGCCGAGTAGATGTGGAAACGGCCGAGTTGACCGAGTCATCACTGACTCGGCCGAGTCATGCAATAACTCGGCCGAGTCAGTCATGACTCGGCCTCCCGAACTGGTTTTTCTACCGGGTCATAAAATTCTTCAATGACTCGGATCAACTCGGCCAGTTCGGATTCGATTCGGCCGAATTTTAAAACAGTGATTGCAGATTGTCCATCTAATCAGCAGGAAAAATGGTGTTCTTTTGGGCGCCCATTCCATTTATGGTCTTCATGGTGTTGGTAGGGGGTGGGCATCAAATGGAAGAAATTGAAGAGGATAGTGGTCCCATTGCTGACCCAATGTATGAAGACAAGGAAGGGTCTCAGGGGGAAGAGGATGAAGTGTTGTCTCAAATGAAAGGGGCAAATCCAAAATATGAACTCACACCCTTGTGTCCTTTTGTGACAATAGTTGAGGTGGGGAAAGGTGGTGGAAGTGTCAAATTTCTTTGGCCTCATGATTGTCATAATGGAAAACCTTATAGTGGCTCATATACTGGTCTGAGGAGGCATCTTTGTGGGAAATTTCCATTTGATGAAAAGAAAGAAGGTGTAGGATCAATATTTGCCAAAATGTATCATTGGAACAAAGGAAAAAATACATCCAAATAGAGGAGGCTGCAAAAGAAAATGTGTTGCACTTGCTGCCAAGAAACAAAAACTACAATCTGATGCAAGTATAATTGCAACCTCTAAATTTGGTGGCCACAGACCTTCATCTCCTCATGGATCCTCTAGAACCTCTGAATCTAGAAGAAAAATAGAAGATTTTCTTAATATTGATGTGAGGGATGAGGTCGATGCAAAATTTGTTTGGTTTCTTTGTGTTTGTGATGTGCCATTCAAGGTGCTATGCTCCCCATATTGGCATGATATGGTAAAAGGCATCAAGGATGCCCCTAAAGTGTTGAGAAATCAATGCTAGTAGATATTAGGATTGATTCCTCTTTCTTGATAATTACTTATGAATTATGTTGGCCTCTTTTACTTCTTTATTAGATTATCTTTCATCAAGCAATTACCAAATTACGCGTGTGAAGATCACAAGAACAAGAGACACAAGATGTAGGTGCACAACTAGGGAAAAACCCCTATAAGGGGTAAACCTAGTGAAGAACTCTTCCTTCAGTGATTCACTTCAAGATGAAACACTTCCAGACTTGTTAGACATAGACAAAGACCTCCTCCAAACTCCAAGTCAACCCTTCCTATGCCCTTTACTCAGCCTTCCAAGTTACAACTCTTCAAAGTGTAACTTTAGATCAGAAGTTCGGCCCTAGCAACAGATTTTCGGCCCCCAGCATCAGAACTTCGACCCTGCAACAAAGACAATTTCGGCCCCAGCTTCAACTCAATATCCTCGCACGTGTGAGAGACAGGTAGCCCAAAAACTCGATTTTCCTCTTCCCAACTTCTCTCCTTCTTCTGTTGCAATTTCACACTCTTTTCCAGCGATTTGTTCTTAGAGATTGAACTTGTTGATGATGTTCTCCAAATGAAGTCAAACTGCTCAATATATAGGCTTCCTGTGAGGTCAAATTGCCCTAACCTACGATGACTTGCCGTGGAGGTGACAAATTACCTTTTTGACTTAAACATAATTCTTTTTACATGATACAACAGCCCAAGAAGGGTCTAATAATAATGACAATGACTCTAATGACTCATGACAAAACCTAGAAGTCCTCAGTGGGGACTTTAACGTAGAAAACATTGACCCAAACATGAAACCCATGCTTTAATAAGTCATTTTTCTTTAATAATAAAATGTTCTTTTGACAAGTACAATTATGAAGACCAATGCTAGTTACATTCTTCAACACTCCCTATTAACTATGGAGGTATTCATAATTACATTTTACACTTAGATACAAGTACATGGAAGGTTTCAAATGACATGAACTACGAAGAGTTCTAGCACACTTAATGCTACAAACTAGATTTTTGATTAGGGTAATCTATCTGGGTGTGATTAAGATGGACTAAAGCTTTTAGCCAATCTAGGTAACATCAACCCAGGGATCTAGGTGCGCATCCATGGTCAGAGCTGCAAGACCAACACCACCCTCCCTCTTCGAGATCTAGACATCAACACACAAGCTGACCAGATGTCCTCCCAAGCATCCGCCATTAGATGCTTCATCTCTCCCTATCAATTGAATCTGTAATATTGACCAATCCAAGCATGCTTCTAAAATGCTCAAACTTCTTGTTCGGAAGAGACTTTGTTAGTGCATTAGTTACCTGTTCATCTGTCAGAATATATTGTAGCTTTATGACCCCATCTTGTACCAGGCTCCTAATGTAGTGGTACTTGTTGTTGATATGCTTTGTCCTTGCATGGAATATATGATATTCAAACATCTTGATGTTGCTTTGATTATCACAGTAGGATCCAGAGGCTCTCCAAACAAGTCTATCAAAAGTTTTCATAACCACACAACTTCCTTTCCTACTTCACATGCAACAACTTATTCTGCTTCAGCAGTAGTTAATGCAATAGGATATTGTTTTCTACTCATCCACGAAATCAAGGTAGATCCCAAGTTGAAACATCCACCGATAGTGCTTCTTCCATCAGTCTCACTGCCATCTCAATCAGAATTGGTAAAACGTGTTAACTTGACTTCCTTTCCATCATACTTTAGGCAGTGATGTATAGTGCCATGTAGATATCTCAAAATATGCTTGGCAACTATCCAATGATCATGACGAGGCTCCAATTGAAATTGACTAAGAACATTCACGGCAAAACATATCTCTGGTCTTGTATTTACTAGGTAGATCATAGAACCCACCAACTTACGATACTTAGTAGGATCGAAGAGACTAGAGTTAGGGCTTCTCAACTTCTTGAGATTAGTGATCATAGGAGTAGTGATAGGTTTGGAATCCTTCATACCGAAGCTTTGCAATATTTCGATCAATTATGTATTTCACTTGACCCAAATATATTTCTCCAAGTTTATGCTAGACTTTCAAACCCAAGTAATAATGCACGAGTGCCAGATCTTTCATTTCAAATTCGACTGCCAACATCATCTTGCATTCTTGTATTCTATGCTCTACCCCTGTAAGAAACAAATCGTCCACATATAGTAGAATAATGATCGATTTGTTGTTCACCTCCTTGATGTAGAGGTTTGGATCTGCAAAACTTTTGACAAACCCAATTCTTAAGGGATACGCATCCATTCTTGCATACCATGCCCTAGGAGCTTGCTTCAAGACATATAGGGATTTCCTGAGTTTGTAAACATGTGTGTCCTTACTATTTATCTCAAAGCCTTCTAGTTGTTCAATGTATACTTCTTCATCGATGGTTCCATACAAAAATGTAGTTTTTATGCCCATTTGATGAATATTTTATCCCATTATTGTAGCCAACTAAACCAAATACCTTATAGTAGTATATCTTGCAGTAGGTGCAAAGTTTTCTTATAGTCTATACTTCCTTTTGAGAAAAACCCCTTGCAACGAATCTAGCTTTGTATTTGTCAATACTTCCATCAATAGCATGTTTGATTTTGTAAATCCATTTTGAAGTGCACTGATTTGTCACTAGGTCTAGGAATGCTTTCCAAAATCCCATTCTTTATGATGGATTGATATTCTTCTTGCATCACCTTCTTTCATTCTTCTTGATGAGCAACTTCTTCAAATATAGTTGGTTCAACTTCTATTAATTTTGTCATATATGCTGCATATCTTGAATATTGCTTTGGTCTTTTGCTTTCTCTAAAAGTCCCTTGCAGTGCTTCGACATCTTCAAGAGTAGCTTTTACCCAATTTGGCCTCTTCCTTGTTTTGGGTGTGATCATGGTTGAATAGGCTCACTTGGTCCTTCTACTTCTTCTTGGCTTGTGGTTGTCTTGTCATGCTGCTCTTCTTCTTCGAATAGTGGTGTATCTTTGTCATCAAAATCTATTGGAATATCCTTGTATCTTTTGTAGGCATGATTCTCATCGAATATAACATCCCTGCTTACTTCAATTTGTCTTCCTTCCTTAATGTAGATTCTATATGCCTTTGAAGAATTCTGTAGCCAACAAAGATCCCTTTAATGCTTGTAGAATCTAGTTTCTTTCACTTGTCCTTTGGAGCATGGATGTATGTGGGATATCCAAAGATTCGAAGATGGTCCACGCATGGCTTCTTTCCTGTGAAGGCTTCTTCAGGTGTCATACTCTCTAGGATTCTATGAGGACATCTATTTTGTATATTTACTACTACCATTGCTGCTTCGCCCCATAGAAACTTTGGTAGATCTTGATCAAATAGAATAGTTCTTATACATTCTTCAATTGTTCTATTTTTCCTTTCTGCAACTCCATTTTGCTCGGGATTGTAGGGAACAATGAGCTCCCTCTTAATTCTCGCTTATTTACAATATGCAGCTATTCCGTTTGAAATGTATTTCCCAACATTGCCAGATCATCTTTCTTTCGGTTAAGGTTTCTACTTTAGATCTAAACTACTTGAAATTTTCAAATACTTTGTCCTTTGCCTTGAGAAGGTAGAGGCATGTCTTCCTAGAGTGATCATCAATGGTGGTCACATAATAGTGATGGCCTCAAGTGATTTGTTAGGCATAGGCCCACACACATTGGAATGAATGAAGTCTAATATTTCCTTAGACCTTGTATCACTAGTTGTGAAAGGCTTCCTTGTATTCTTTCCCAAAGCAAAAAAAAATTTCCATCCCCAAAATTGCAATAATTTGGAATGAACTTAGCAAAATTAGTTAGTGGGGATATTACATTCTCCATAACATAGGAAGAGCCCTATAGTGTAGATGTCTCATCCTCATATGCCAAATCTCACTCTGGCTATCACTCTCATATATGAGAGCCTTCACCGACTGTTCTCTCAACAAATAGAGATTCTTCTCGCTTCTCCCAATTACTTGCTTCTTTCTCGGATCAGTGCCTTTTGGTCCAACAACCACTTCACCTCCCGTGAAGTTGACTTCTAGTCCTCTATCTTGTATGGCTTAAATTGAAAGGATATTTTTCTTAAAACCTGGTACAAGCAACACTCCATTCACCTCCATGATACCACTTGAGTCCATTTGAAACTCTATGGTGCCAATGCCTTCTACTACATACTTGGTATTATCACCAAGCTCTACATGTATATCTGTGAAAATGTCTTGAGATCCTATCATGTAAGGAGATGCTCCACTAGCCACAAACTAGACACCTCTTATGACGATTCAAGAATGACATGACACCAAGGCAAAGTTATTCTCGAACTTTTCAACCATTTCGTCCATTTGAGCGCTGGTAATGAAGTTTATTGTGTTGCACAAAAATCCACTTGACTTTCAAATGAGGTATTCAAGGGTCCAAACTAAATTTTATAATGCTCTAGTGTTTATAAAGATTGCAGGTACATAGTGAAAATAGTTGGAGTAATTTTTCGTTCACCCAACAAATGCTTAGAGTATTAATGGAATAAACATAACTTGGGATTGCACTTCTTGTTCCACAATGTGATTGATCCATGCAAAAGTAAAAAAAAATAGTGGATGACACCAAGCTCAAACTTTGCTCTAATTAATACCTTTCTCCTTATCAGTTCTTTTACTTTACCAATAGCTCGTCCAAGTCCTGTAAGCAACATTCCTCACCCACATAACAACTACACAGTTTCTTTGAGATAAGATTGTTTTGGGCTGCCATAACGTACAACCACGCTACCTTCAAACCATCACGATGCCATCAAACTGCACAACACCTTTCCACTAGCAGTCGGCCCTCCCTTCAACAATTTCGGAAGACAATAATGATTTGATCCCCTTTATCTTATAAACAAAGATATGAGAATGGAAAAATGACTCGAACCACCAATAGAAGGACTGATTCGCTTCATCAAAATTGATATTGCCCAGTGAAATATCAGTTCTAGACACAGGGATTCAACCCTTCTATTTGGCACAATATTTCGACTTTCATGGAATCGAGTTGTTGTAGGTAGGATATGATTGCTATCTTTTACAAGAGATGCTACAGGTGTCTCACATAACCTAAGTCACTTGACACGGGGACATGGGATGTGTAGGACATGAAAATTCAAGTGTTCGACACGGGCACGTTGACCCCCTCGGAACAGGGCACGTAGGACACGTTGACCCCTCAGAACAGGACACGTTGACGCCCCAGAATAGGACACGTAGGACACGTTATATATATATATATATATATTTATATATATTAAAAATTAGGTATTTCTTACACAAATTCTCATTCATGATACATATTCAGATAGAGATCTAGATTCTATATTGTAAATTTAGAATTTGTAAGTTTGACAAAGTAACATTATGCATACAAATACGATTGTGACAGATTCATCAATGATTCAATAGGAGAAAGAAAAGAAACTACAGTTTTCTCATTAAGTCATCAAAATGAAAATCTGTTACATAGGTAGTAGCAATGCCAATGGCAAACAGAAATAGAAAATACAAAACAACTACATGTACAAGGTAGTAGGTAGCTCATGAGTCATCAATCATCATCATCTTCAAAATCAACATCATTGTTATGGTCACCATTGCTCTCCTCTGTTGCATCCTCCTCGTCTGTATCCAATGTTATGTCTGCGTTTGTTGGTGTGGAGGATGACCTCTCAAGAGTATCACAATCATCAAAAGTGATAGGCAAAAAAAATTGAAGCAAAATGCAAAAAGAATAGAAGCAAAATCCATTTGTTGCTTGAATCGCCTCCAAAATGCTCCCCAACCCTTTGGTAGTCGCTCCCACACACCCATAGCAAGAGAGACACAAAAGAACGAGGGAGAAATGAGGACAAACCGGGCTTTATGGGCTGCATGACACGACTTTCCAAGGGACACGTGTCCAAAAGTCGAGACAGGCTGACGGGATTTGCGTCTCCATGGAATCCCACAAGTCGAACACACTCAGAGGACATGTGTCCCAACGAATCGTGTCTGATTCGTGGGATTTGGGACATGGCAAGATTTAGGATGAATCCGATTTCATAGCGCATAACACATCCGACCTTGAAGCACACGATCCAGGCAATTGATCACTGCATTAAACAAACACGACCTCTGAGCTGATAAGAGATTCAGTGCCTGCGATGACAACAAAACTTGACCTCTACGACAATTACACCTACATTCGTCCAATTGTAGACTCTATCCACATAATAGTGGGAATTCGTCCCTTTCTTGTCGCAATATAGATGAACTTGTCGACTTTGCCAATCGCACCAGTCTTGGGCACACGCACAACAATCCCTATGTAACATGAAATGGTGACAACTCCCTTTTTGAAACAAAGAAATTGGCCCCACAAAAGACTTTGGCCGAATATTAAAACCTTGGCCCCTTTAAACAATAACAATGTCTCCACGCCCTTTGCAAATATGCGGCCTCTTGAATAATTAATTGGCCATGGTGATATTTAACCTCCAAAATTATAATGGCCCTTCTATAATTTGACAAGTAATATTTAAATCTTAGCCCTTCGCAACATGATTCAGCTAGTATAGGAGAATGTCACCACCGAATCACAAATTCGACTCTTTATAATGTTTACGGCCCCCACTAAAATTCAATTTGGCCCATAAAATTTTAATTATGACCCACCCTTAAAAAAAAGGCCTCTGTCCTAGTTTTTCATTGAGAAACTCGACCCTGATCGTGACAATGAACTTCGCCCAATAGCTCTCGATCTGCACAGTATGGTGCTTGGCCATGACAAGATTTTTATTGACTGTGAACTTCCATATTCCGCTTTGATGTGTGCATGCGATAAGCTTTGTTTGCCTCACGTAAAATCCTACTCGCACTGAAATTTGCGTAGAATTGTCAGCCTCATATTCCCATTTGACTGACATCTATAGTTTCGCTGCGACAAGAGTGACTATATCACTGCAAAATGGGGCCCCCATATATCAATTAGTCAACCCCACCAGATATAATAGGCAGCCCATATAATTTGTAGAATTACCGCTATTGTACAAGCTATTCTCCATCAATGTTTTTAAAACTGGAACCGGTGACCGGACCGGTCCACCTAATGAACCGGTTTACCGACCGGAACCGGTCTAACTGGGACTGGTTTGGTCTAAACGAACCGGTTTTAAAAAAATACATTAAATAATTAATTTTTAATGAAACAAAACTATTTTTAAGATGTAAAACCATGTTTCCAAGCCAATAGAGACAAAATATGCAAAGTTTGCTCATTTATATACCATGTAAAGGTGAATATATCAAAATGGCACCGAGTGCAGTACATATCATCGACAAAATAGCAAAATACATAAGAAATGAGGCTCTAAATGGCCTATAAAGTCCAAAAACAATGTTGCAAGCTATGAGGCCATTGGCCTACTACAAGTCTATGGTGTACACATGATCAATCATCAAGTTCATCACCACTACTAGACACAGGATCATCATCAGGAGCTACATAGACATCATCTGGTTCAAAGGCTGAGCATGCCTCAGCGTAATCTGCAACCTCAGTATCAATGCCACCAATGACAATAGAAGTGGACCTAATGGAAGCACAAGTTTGTCGACCTGCATGACTAGTGCCTTCCATTGGTTCTTTGCCGTTCCTTGATGCCGCTATTAATCCTAGTTTTGATGCCACCACATAATCTGCTTCATCCCCTGCTAAAGCCATGTCGATATCAAAATCAGCCTCAAGCACCAGGTTCTTTAGTCTCCTCCACCCATTCTGATGTTGGATCAATATCGTCCAACACAATGGGATCTAGATCAGGAGTTTTGCTCATCATTTGGAGCTCCGATTGCATTTATTGTTTACCCCCAAACCATGAAATCCTGAAAACCATTAAGTCTGCTGAATTTTTGAGTGAAATCTAAAATTCTAGTTTCTCCATATGAAATCCAATGAGGTCGAAACCACTCTCAAACATCCTGAGTCATTTCATGGTAATGTTAAAAATTTAAGTAAAAGGACATTTTCATCCTTTTATTTTAAGAATTTAACATTACCATTAATTTCCAACATTGTTAGGGTTGAAACACCCTTAGTTTCCCCCCAAAACCCCTAAAACGCAGAAAAAAATATGCTTTTTTAACTTTATGGTTGGCGTGCCTAAAACCGGCCGGTTTAGGACAAAACCGGCCGGTTTGATACAAACCGGCCGGTTCCGTCCTAAATCGGCCGGTTTTCACCGGTTAGGGAAAAAATATGGCGAAATGGCCTTTCCAACCGGGTTTTTTCGCCGGTTTAGGCCGGTAGCCGGTTTTTAAAAACGGTTTTGAAAACACTGTTCTCCATTGGACCTGAATTTACCCTCGAATGTCGCGGACCTCAGCGCTCACATCATATCTCGACCAACTTGCATGCACGCACCTTAGCACTGGACCTGAATTTACCCTCGAATGTCGTGGACCTCAGTGCTCACATCATATCTCGACCAACTTGCATGCATGCACAAATCCAATTTGTGGCTTAATCATATGTACGCCAATCTCTAACTGAAAGAATAACCCTTCAACACAATTTAGCCTTAGATCAATTCCAGATAGATTTGGTCCCAAAACGACGATTGTGATGAGACCAGTGTTGTGAAAATCGCGATTTTTTCACCTTGCCGATCAAATCGCGATTTTTATACGAAAAAATCGCCTAATTTTTTTTGTCGATTTTTACTGAAAAATCACGATTTTTTGAAAAAATAGCGATCGTGGTGGGTCGTACATGGTTTAGATATTAAAAAAATTGAAAAAAAATGAAAAAAATTGAATATTTTTGTACCAAATGATTTTTTCCCGATATTTTTTCCGATTTTTTCTCGATTTTTCCGATTTTTTCTGATTTGTTCCCCGCGCCAATTTAATCCCAATCGCGATTTTCACAACATTGGATGAGACTAGTCAATACTAAAATTTGGAACCTTGCTTCAAAAATTTTGCTCCAATACTTGCAGTGATCTGATCAAGCAATTTTGACAATCAAACACTCAGGCTGGCAGGAAAACCAGCTTTGATACCACTGTAATATCCCAAATGGGAAATTACATGTATTTTCGTGAAATGCCTCTTGAACCAAATTTTCATGACCAAATTCTCATAAATTTAAGAGAACATTGCCATGTAAAATGAAGCAATCAACATGTGGCTAACAAGTACACAATAAACTGGGAAACAATCTCAACTTTTATTATTATATATAAAGTGGGGTTTTACACGCTGAAATAACAAAATAGCTGATATAGCTGAGATAGAACTGGCCTCAAGGATTTGCTCCTATGCTGCACGGGCCCTCCACCAAAACAAAACTAAACTGTCACTGCTAAGCCATCCTGTGAATTCTGGATGAATTCAACAAGGGGAGATGGGTACTCGCCCAATCTCATTGAATCACCCAAGGGTTTTTGTCCTGGGGCTACCAATGAAGTAGAGAACCGGTTTCTCAACCTCTCACACAAGAATAAATATCAAATCCAAG
>APFE030978372.1:6749-36753 GCA_000404065.3 Pinus taeda
TACCCTCAAAGTTTGATGTGATTGTCACCACCATAGAAGAGACAAAGGATCTCTCAAACTTTTCAGTTGATGAACTTCATGCATCACTAATAACTCATGAGCAGAGGTTGAGTAAAAATGAAAACTCATCTCTAGAGAAAGCCTTCAAGACCCGAATGTCCTTTGGAAGAGGAAGAGTTCAAGGCAAAAGAAACAAAAGAGGAAGAGGCAGAAGCCAGAACAGAGGTGGAAGGAACAGTCCAACAAATGCTCAAGGAAGAAGCAGCAATCCAAATCAGATCCAAGGCCAAGGAAGCAGCGAACAAAGAGGACAACATCATGCTCAAGGACAAAGGTATGAAAAATCCAATGTCCAATGAACAAAGAGGACAACATCATGCTCAAGGACAAAGGTATGAAAAATCCAATGTCCAATGTTATTATTGTAAAAAATATGGGCATTATGCAAATGAATGTAGGAAGAAGCAGCATGATATGAGTAATAGTTCTAGTGCAAATATTACTAGAGAAAATATCAGCCAAAATAATGTTTTATTAGCTTGTAACATAGCTGAAACAAACAGTGAAGATATATGGTTTCTAGATTCCGGTTGTAGCAACCATATGACAAGAAGCATAGCCTTGTTTTATGCTTTAGATCAAAGTGTGAAGTCACAAGTCACACTTGGGACTGATAGTAAAATTTCTGTTATGGGAAAAGGAGAAGTCAAAATATTTACAAAGAAGGGTGAAAAGAAAACCATAGCAGATGTCTACTATGTCCCTGGAATGAGGTGTAACCTCTTGAGTATTGGACAACTTGTCCATAAAGGGTACAATGTTTTCTTTAAGAATGATGTATGCACCATCATGGATATAACACCCAGTGAAAGATGTATTGCAGAAGTGAAGATGACAAGGAACAGGATGATCCCTCTCGGAATAAGAGCAGATTTGAAAAACAAAGAAGTAATTGCAGCGGTTACCCAAGAGGCTTTCCAAAGTGTGCCAAAGGATGAAAATTGGTTGTGGCACTTGAGATTTGGACATCTCAACTTTGGAGGTCTTAACTTGTTGAGTAGAAAGGAGTAAGAGGATTACCATGATAGAGACCGGACTCTTGGTAGGTGTTATCTTGGGAAAACACACAGAGAAAGTTTTCCATCAGGGAAAAGCATAAGGGAAAAAGCACCCTTAGAGATCGTTCACTCAGATGTATGTGGACCGATGCAAACTCCATCACTAGCAGACAGCCAATATTTTCTAACATTCATTGATGATTTCACCAGAAAAACTTGGGTATATTTCCTTAAGAACAAAAGTGAAGTGTTTGAAAAATTCCAAAATTTCAAAGCACTTGTAGAGAACCAAAGCGGGTTGCATATTAAAGTTCTGAGAACTGATAGAGGAGGAAAGTATATCTCCAATGAATTCTTACGGTTTTGTACAAAAAATGGAATTCATAAACAATTCACAGCTAGGTACACCCCACAGCAAAATGGAGTTGCTGAAAGGAAGAACAGGACCATCATGGATATGGCGAGGAGCATGTTAAAGGCAAAGCATTTGCCAAATGATTATTGGGCTGAAGCTGTAAATTGTGCAGTATATATCTTGAATAGGTGTCCTACAAAAGTTGTGATGAACAAAGTGCTTGAAGAAGCATGGAGTGGGAGAAAGCAAGGAGTCACCCACATGAAAGCTTTTGGATGTGTGGCTTATGCACACATTCCAGATCAGCTAAGGAAGAAGTTGGATAGCAAAGGGGAGAAATTTATTTTCATTGGATACAGTGAAGAATCCAAAGCTTACAGGTTGTATATCCCATCTACTAAGAAATTTTTTGTAAGCAGAGATGTTCAGTTCATTGAGGAGGAAGCTTGGGATGGAAGCATAGAGAAAATAGTGAATGTTAAAAACTGTTTGTCTTATGATGAAGATGACGAGGAGATGGCCTAAACACATCTCTAAACAGCAGTGTCAACACAAGGGCAGCAAGTGACACCCTTGAGGAGAAATGAAAGTGCTTCTCCAAGCACACAACAAGGAGGAAATTCAAGTGCATCTTCAAGCACTTGCACACCAAATGAAAGAGGTAAGAAGTTCAAAAACTTGAGTGACATTTCTGATGAAGGAATGAACTCCTTATTTGCCTTGTATTGTCATATTGATGATCCTATTCATTTCGAAGATGCAATTAAAGATAAGAAATGGATAGAAGCTATGGATGAGGAAATGAATGCCATAGAAAGAAACAAGACATGGGATTTGGTTGAGCTACCAAAAGGTAAAGAAGTCATTGGAGTTAAATGGGTCTATAAGACCAAGTGAAATGCTGAAGGAAAAATTGAAAGACATAAGGCAAGGCTGGTTGTCAAGGGATACAAGCAACAGTATGGGAGAGATTATGAGGAAACTTTCGCACCAGATGCAAAAATGGAAACCGTGAGAGCAGTGTTGTCCATAGCAGCTCAAAACAAGTGGAAAGTTTACCAAATGGACGTGAAGTCAACATTCCTGAATGGAGTATTAATGGAAGAAGTTTATATTGAAAAACCTCTAGGCTATGAGAAGAAAGGCCAAGAACATAAAGTGTGCAGATTGAAGAAAGCTCTTTATGGGCAGAAGCAAGCGCCAAGAGCATGGTACAGTAGGATAGATTCCTATCTATTGGAGAATGGATTTGATAAATGTGAGGGAGAACCCACTGTCTACATCAAAGAAAATGATGGTAAATTGCTAATTGTTGTGTTGTATGTTGATGATGTTATTTTCACATGCAATGATGCTTGTCTTATTGAAAATTTCAAAGCAGTCATGAAAGAGGAATTTGAAATGACTGACATGGGTTTGCTGAGATACTTCTTAGGAATAGAAGTAGATCAAAATGAAAATGGAATTTTTATCTCTCAAGCAAGATATGTAAATGAAGTGTTGGGCATATTTAATATGCAAGAGTGCAAGGCAGCGATCACCCCCACAGTAATGGGATTAAAACTCAGCAAAGAGGACAACAGCAAGGATTTTGATCCTAGCTTATACAAGAGTATAGTTGGCATCCTTATGTATTTAACTGCAACTAGACCTGACATAATGTTTGTTGTTAGTTTAATTTCCAGATTCATGGAGAGGCCAAAAGAAGCACATTGGCAGGCAGCAAAAAGCATTCTAAGGTATGTCAAAGGTACTAAAATGCTTGGAATTTTATATACTACCTCAGAATGTTCAGATTTAATTGGATATACTGATAGCGATTGGGTTGGAAGTGTAGATGATCGGAAAAGAACTTCCAGTTATGCATTTCACATGGGTTCAGAAGCCATTTCATGGGCTTCTAAGAAGCAGTCCATTGTAGCATTGTCTACAGCAGAAGCTAAATATGTGGCAGCTACAGCAGCAGCGTGTCAAGCGGTTTGGATGAGAAGGATGTTGAGGAGCTTAGGCCAAGAGCAAGCAAAAGCAACAATGATTTTTTGTGACAATAGCTCAGCCATTTCCCTGTCCAAGAATTCAGTGTTTCATAAGAGAACGAAACACATCGACACAAGGTTTCATTATATCATAGAATTGGTAAGCAATGGAGAAATCATTTTACAACATTGCAGGACTCAGGAACAGGTAGCAGACATTTTGACAAAACCATTGGATCAGAAAAGCTTTGAATTTTTGAAGAAATGTTTGGGTATGATTGAATGCCCAGCAGTTGAAATTAAAGGGGAGTGTTGAAAATGTAATTTCAACTGCGCAACGGTTGAGCCGTGCAGCAGCATGGAAACTTCGTCGATGAGCAATCATCGATATCGCATCGGCGGAATGGCAGTGGAGGACTTACAAAGTGGTATTTCTTTTGTTTGCGATAAGCGATCGCCGATATCGCTATCGACAAAACCAAAGGAGCGAGGCATTAGTAGAAGGCATGCATCCGACCCGATGGATCAGACCCGATAGTATTATAAATGGTTTTTTGATAAATTTTTCAAGTCCGTGCTCAGGGAAATTTCCAATGTATTTTATGTATTTTTCGTTATATAACAAAATATAGGAAAAAGAAAAGGATCGATTGTATCGGCCCAAATCACGATCGGCATATTGCAATCAGAGAAACCAATGGTCTATGACATTTACGAGTATGAGCTCTGACAAGGATGAAACCCGGACCCGATGGGTTCCCAAAGCCAAATTGTATAATGGTTGAAGTACAAACCTGCAAAATGAATTCAACGTGAAGTAAAGGTTTTATTTACCGCCAGTTTTGTCAGTAAAACAGTGAATGTAATTTACTGTGGGTTGGTAAGTTTTGGTGAAGTTTTTAATTTTATCATTTTTTATCAGCGGGAGTATGGGCACAAGTAAAAGTTGGTAAAACCACTTAAATTTTATTGTTTTTATTTTACGGCAGCATGGCAAGTAAAAACGTGAAGTAATTTTTCTTTTGGTTGTCATATATATGTAATGTTTTTTTTTGGTTGACAATGTAATCGCAAAAGGGAGGCATAGCAATACGTATGTAAAGTTCTGAATATGCAAAAGGAAGCACGCAGCAGTGTGAAAAAAAATCTATGTGTAATTTCCACACAGCAGTGAAATGTTATTGGAGAATCCCTCTGTGAGAGAGGAAGATCATAATTTGTAACAATAGTTTTTATTATTATTAATGAATAGAAATCCTTGGTATGTAAAAACTCTGTCCGGTGCTCAGAAATCTTTTTTGTTTTGTTTCCGCTGTGTTAAAGATCCTATGGCAAAACAAAACATTGTCTCTGAGTGCAGTTTGTTTGCTTGTTTTTGGGATTTTAACAGAAAAATTCCCCAACAAAATTGTGGAGTCTTGCCCCACCTTCTCTGGGTTGTTCACCCCGTCGAACCCAATGTTCTGCCCAGCCGCTCCATAATTGTAATTCTTGTAACAATCTAATTGTTAGTCTCAATCTTGTTTACCATTACAGAGGAGATGAGATGTGATGTGTGGGTGTAGAGTTTTCACATACATACCAGCTCAACTGGAGAGGGCCACGTCCATGGTAGCTCTTACCACTCACACACGGCCACGTGGATGAACTCATACAGTAGCTCATTGGAGGGTTTCTCTCATTGATGTAGCACATCTCTGACATGACACACAAATTAATCAATTGGCGGTGAAAAAATTGAAACCAAAAGCGTTGAATTCTATCCGCAAGAATCAATATTTTACCGAGATATTAAAATTAAATTATTTATGGATAAATGATAATCAGGGAATGACTATCAAAACATCATAATGTATATTTCAATTTTCAAATATCGAATATAAAGATTTTTCTCATAAACACAATTAGGTAAATAATTATGATAGAGCAGAATAGAGACCTCCAGTTTCGTGCATAACATTAGCGAAGAAGGCCGCTAGTTCTCTCTTTCTGACGTCGGCAGATCCGGTGATGCCAAATCCAGTATAAGCTTTGGCCGCTGCAATGAAAGCATTGTAAGTGTAAAATCCCTTGCCCTCGCAGGAGCTGGCAGCTCCGCCCGCGAGGCCATTGAAGAAACTCTGGGAAATTATGGTACCCACGCTTCCACCTCCGCCACTTGGAGATCCTCCCCCTGAACTGGAACATGGACCACTCTTGTAGCCAGCACCGCAATAAGAAGAGGTGGTTCCACGGTATCCATACTTGCTGCAACACAGTCCGCTGGCACAGCCACAGTTTTGAGCATTAACACTGACACTCACCAGTAGCAGGACTAGCACCACCACCACCATTACCGAGTTACCGCTACTACTCCCCATTGTGAATAATTCCTTAAGACTTCCCACTCACAGAGATTATTTGATTTGTTGATTCAAGTTCGTTCTCTATTTATATAGAAACCCCGACCCACTCTGCTCCTCATTTTCTTCTTTGGGTCGGCAAGACTATTATAGACTTTGATTTTTAGGAACAATTGCATCCGGTCAATACGCGGCGGCTGCGGTCCGGATCGTTGAACGTAACGAGTTTTAATTGATAGTGCGCCGCCTTCGACTTACCTGCTCCATCCAGTCTTCCACGGTCTTATCCCGTCCATAGAATAGATTTCGATTAATTACTAAAAGCTTAACACGCAGCGGAACACTCAGGATGGTTGAACGTACCCATTTTCACAGAGTTGCACCATACCAGTGTTCCACGATAAAGATAATGTTTCACCGACTTTCATTGATTTAGTGGTTGTGAGAATTCACGAGATAAATATGCCAGTTGGATACCATGACTTTCGTAGCAGAAATGTCTGTTTAATATGCGTAATTGTTTACTAATGAGGACTCCTGTTTTGTTTTGTTTTTTTTTGTTTTTTTTTCATTTTAAATAAATATGGTTGGGATGAATTGTGGCTAAAAGTGTGGGCAAATTTTCAAACAATCTTGTAGAGGTATTGTTTGAATCATGTTTTTGATGGTGGAAATGGATTCCACACTATCAAAAACTTTTGGCACACCAAAATTATGAAATTTAACAGCTTTTATTTAGATTTACAAAAATCCTTGTCAGAATTTTTCAAAATATGGCTGGAATTCCCATAACTTTAAGGGCAAAAAAACAGTGTCATTAGACTATGGCAATATGTTGAGGCAGAAAAGTACTTTTTAATATGGCAATTTTTTTTTCCCAATGGTTAATCTCAATGCCTTAGTTTATTTATTTATTTTACTATTTCTATCGGTTTTATTTTAAATTTATTATGGAACTTAAAAAAAAGGCATTAAACTGTGATGTGTAATTATGTCCATCTCTCATCAAAGTTGAAATTTTGCTCATGTAGAACCAAATAAAAATTTTAAAAAATTAAAAAAAACTCACATGGAGCAATATCTTTGTGCTAGTTCCCACCACTTTCCGGCCCAGAAGATTGGATTTCTCTAGCCACTCTTGCATTAAGAATTTCGGATGTTAGTCACCTAGAGGAGGAGAAATCTCATCTTTTGAGAGTTTTTAGAAAGAATGGTTATAGCAATTCTCAAGGTCTTAAGGCTTTTCAAAGAGCCATTAAGGCTCCTAGGGTTGAAAAAGTTATGGATGATCTACTTCACATGGTTAAACTTTTTTTTATCCAAGGAACCACGGACAAGATTGCTCACTTCCTTAAAAACACATAAAGTCCTGGCTACCTTTAACCCCTTATTACCATCAGAGGCTCCCTTAGATCTATTAAGGACCTTGCTAACCCTAAAGACATGAAAGGGGTTTATTCTCCATACATTGGGGCACAAGTCGCTCCATGAATCTTCGTTTTCAGGAACATGCAGCTACCTTATGCATAGACGTTCATGTTTCTTACCTATGCAGATAAAACTTGGCATCATCTCTGTATTGAGAACTCCCACGTTATCGCTAGGATTGATCACTTTCATCATAAGAAATTAGGTGAGGCCATTGAACGTTCATGTTCCTTACCTATGCAGATAAAACTTGGCATCATCTCTGTATTGAGAACTCCCACGTTATCACTAGGATTGATCACTTTCATCATAAGAAATTAGGTGAGGCCATTGAAATTGAAAAGCATCCAAAGAATCTCAATAGGGATGATCGCTGGACCTTAAGTGAGAATTGGGTTATTGCACTTTCTTCTTGACTTCTACGTTTTTTATCTATTTCTCTCCTCATTGGGTTTGTTTTTATTTCATATATTATATATATTATATATATATTATTTATTTCACTCTTTTAGTTTATTATCAACACTATTATTTTTTTTACTTAATTTATTTATTTATATTTTATTTATTTATGTGTTTCATTTATTTTATTTAATTTATTTAAATTATTTTACTATTTATTTATTTATGTTATTTTAGTAAAAAAATTTTAAGGCGTCATTCTTTATATGTTTAATATTAATAATTATTTATTATTTTTTATATTATTATTTTCCCAACTAATTTATTTTTTAAGATTATTTTGATCTAACTAATACGTTCTTCTTATAATTAAAATTATTTATTTTACTCAACTAAAATTCTAACTGATACTTCTGGCATATGGGGCATCTCTCCTATTTATACCTAATTTCAGATCTTATTTTTCATCCTTGTCTTGAGGATGAACCACAATAAATGGCTGGAAACGTGGACTCCCAAACAATGATGTGATTATTCCGGAAATTTTATTCGATAATGATATGGATCACAGAAGTTTGAAATAAATAAAAAAAAAGTTAAATAACTATACAAAATATTTAAATAATATCTATTCATTAAAAAATTTATTAAATAATATCTATTCATTAAAAAATTTACACGTGAAGAAATTGGCACCCTCCCCGCTCATGTTAGATCCGTATTTAATTCAGCAGGAGTCTCATTCTACAGCCCAGTGTGCAGAGAGTCTCATTCTACAGCACAGTGTGAGGTGTAAGTCTATGGGTCTGCCATCAAAATTGAAATTTTGCTTATATCGACTCAAAAAACTATACAAAATATTTAAATAATATTCATTCATCAAAAAATTTAGCTTGAAAAAAAAAAATCCATATTAAATCCCTATTTAAAATATTAAAAAAAAACCCTAACTGAAAAAAGAACTCGCGCACGAATTCCTAAAAGCGAGAGACCATGCTCCATAAAAGTCTTTTTTGGTTTAACCTTACTTCATAACACGGCACAAATTACAGTATCCCTATAGGCTAAAAAGTCCTCAGTATCTTATAATTAAAATTATTTATTTTACTCAACTAAAATTCTAACTGATATTTCTGGCATATGGGACATCTCTCCTATTTATACCTAATTTCAGATCTTATTTTTCATCCTTGTCTTGAGGATGAACCACAATAAATGGCTGGAAACGTGGACTCCCAAACAATGATGTGATTATTCTCGAAATTTTATTAGATAATGATATGGATCACAGAAGTTTTAAATAAATAAAAAAAAGTTAAATAACTATACAAAATATTTACATATTTAAATAATATCTATTCATTAAAAAATTTACAAGTGAAGAAATTGGCACCCTCCTGGCTCATGTTAGATCCGTATTTAATTCAGCAGAGAGTCTCATTCTACAGCCTAGTATGCAGAGAGTCTCATTCTACAGCCTAGTGTGATGTGTAATTCTGTAAGTCTGCCATCAAAATTGAAATTTTGCTTATATCCACTCAACAAACTATACAAAATATTTAAATAATATTCATTCATAAAAAATTGAACGTGAAAAAAATAAATCCATATTAAATCTCTATTTAAAATATATATACTCATCTTAACTTATAAATATAACTCTCTAATTAAAAGAAAAACCTAAATGGAAAAAAAAACTCACGCATGAATTCCTAAAAGCGAGAGACTATGCTCCATAAAAGTATTTTTTGGTTTAACCATACTTCATAACACGGCACAAATTACAGTATCCCAATAGGCTAAAATGTCCTCAAATTTTTACGAAAAATTACAACATATCAATACGCGGTGGGACAAGCTTCGCTCCGGATCTTGAACAGACCCATTTTTTGTTTGTAGTGCACCGCCTTGCACATACTTGCTCCACGCACATAAGATCACTGGCTTCGACATAAGATCCCACTTAGATAGCGTGCTTTCTTTGCTTTTTGGCCCTGCCAAATATTTTGTAGCAGACATGCTCATTTTTACCCATTATTGATTGATCTAAAATGTCGTACATATATATTTTTTACTTTGAACCAAAATTATACCCGAGAGAAGAATATGCCTCAAAGTAGGCATATATTAGCCTTTCAACCAAAATTATACTCCAAAGAAAAATATAATCCATACGAGGAATACTTCAAATATATATATAAGAGTCAAGATAATTATATAATATATATATACAAAGAAGAAGTCCAAATATATATTATATAATATATATTATATATATATATATATATTCTTCCATTAAAATTATTTCCTAAATGGAATATAATGCTAAGCATATATTAGTCTTTGAATTAAAAGTATATTTCAAAGAAAAAATAATCCATACTAGTCATGGTCCAAAGTGTGGAAGTATCTCCATCCAAAAAAGAGTGGATCTCACTTATCTATGTGAATGCTATATAAGGCAAAGGAAGAGTGGAACTTGCTCTTATCCAAAGAAGAGTGGGTCTCCTTATCTATGTGAATACTATCTTCAATCTCTTTATCCATGTGAATGCCACTTTTGGGAAGACCATGAGTGTTTTTGGAGTCCTTCCAAAAGGGATCTTGCTTGCAATCTCTCCTTCATCTTTAACCAGGTTGAGCGCTTTGTAACTTTTGCTATTAGCCTTCATTGCACCATGTGGCCCTCTCCTTAAGATGATTTTGCTTGGGTTGGAGAGGTTAGGCCCTTGCTTTTGTTCCATGTTGGATCACTTTGTCATGGTTGGTCTATTTGGATGCTCCTCTCCGCCTTTTGGGATGTTGCCATTGATCTTGTTTTTCCACCTAATTTTGTTGCTTCTTGATTTTTTTTTTGCATCTTCTAGCAAAGTGTATGTGTTCATGATAGACCTTGCACTTAAAAGGAACCTGGACATAATCCACCTCTTGGATATGGGACCATGGTTGAGATTTATTGTGGCCAAAAACTCTTTCTCAAGACCTACTTCCACGTAGATCCTGACACAAGAAAAAAAATCCCTCTTGTAGGTCAACACATTCAATATACTTAAAGGAACATCACATTCCGAGTTAAGATACATGCTCAATTGATCTAAATAGAGACCATGGGGACCCATGAAATAAGGGTTTCTTCTCAAGGTCAAGTCATATTCTTCCTTATTCTCGATGAAGAAGGTATAAAACCCTCTCCCACAAAAAGAAGAGGAAACTTGACCCTTTATTAGTGGCAACCAAGTTTTATTTACCCACTACTTCAAGGAACACGAGGAAGGGCAAATCCCCATGATCTAGCCCACTGAACCTCATTTCACAAGCTGAAGAGGCCTTACTCTGGATCGAGAAGCATTTGTCTCTACCTTTGAAATATACTCAAGTTTTTTGACAAAGCCTGAGGGCTTCATCTTCTAGAATTTCAGCCTCTTAGAGATTAGAGCATTGAAGGTGTCTATATTAGGCACCAATAGAAGGGGTGGGGAAGCAGGGCCACCCAAGCAAGTGGGAGATCAGCTAAGCACTACAAAAACTCTCACAATACCTTTATGTTATGGATAACTTTTCAGAACACATTGAGATACACTCATATATATACATCAATTTTATCTAAATTTTTGTTATTGAATTTTATCCATATTACACTATCTTAAATTATATGAAGTCAAAAAATTTGTAAGTTATTGCTTTTTTTTTCTTCTTATTACTTTAACATTTTGTTTGGAAAAATATTGCTATCCTTTTTACTTGGGTTTAATTAACTTGAGTTCATAAAAAATATGCTTCAAATATACTTTGTTAAACGCAATAAAATTAAAAAAAAATGTTTTGATTTTTGAGTAAAGTTTCTTGAAATTAAATTTGGTTAAAATGCCTAAATTAAGTCAAAATGTTTTATTGGGTGCTTCAATGTCTTAGAATTTATAATAAACTTGTGGAATTAATGTGCCTCACTTAAGAGGAAATTTAGTACTTGTTGGGATAAAACTAGTTAAATATATAATAACATTAGAGATATTTTGTTCATAGAACTTCTTGCTTTTTTCAAGAGATATTTAATCAAAATGATGGAGTATTTTTCTATATTATTGTCAGATGGTATCAAGTAGACTTCTCAAGGTAGAATAGTACCTCTAACTTAAAGGGATTCAAATTAAGCACTTGTCAACATGGAACTAACCAAATACTCATAAATGTTTACAATAATTGGTGGAACTAGTTCTTTGAACCTTTCTTTGTAAAAGTATGGAATTGTCCTCATGGTCTTCATTGAATGATTGAAAATTATTATTTTTTAAATATGTAATGGTACTCACAATAGTGGATAAGGATGTCTATTTTGGAATATGCATTCTAGGATTTTAGTTTAATTATCAATAATAATTAAGTAGATGAGGTGATTTAATCTCCATGGAATATTCTAAAATATTCTCAGTAGTAGTCACAAATCAATGGTTGAGATTTATCTCAAAAGTAGTTATGCTCTTTCTCTACTTTTAATTAAATTAATTAATACAAAAATGTCTTATAAACATATCCCATATGAATATGAGTTATGACTTTTTGAGCATATGGTATTAGTAAACCACAGTATTGGTCACTTGTTGTAACAAAGTCTATTTACATATTATAATATCCATGGTTAAGAACCTTGTTACATATTATAAAGTTATATTTAGTTCATTTTAATGATTTTTTAAAATCTTGACAATGTGAGAAGTATCACGAGGTAAACATTCTTTCAATGTATATGGATGAATTAGTTATATCTATAATGACAAACAAACTTGAATTATGACAAAAAAAGTTGAGCGCTTCAGAACTATTGTTATTAGCCTTCATTGCACCTTGGTACCCTCTCCTCGAAATGATTTCGCTTGGGCTGGAGAGGCTAGTCCCTTGCCTTTGTTCCCTATTGGATCACTTTGTCGTGGCTGGTTGTTAGTCTTTTGGATGGTCTTCTTCCCCTTTTGGGGTGTTGCCATTGATCCTGTTTTTCCACCTAATTTTGTTGCTCCCCAGTCTTCTTTTTACATCTTCTAGAAAAGTGTATGTGCTCAAGCCTAATTTTGTTGCTCCTTAGTCTTATTTTTACATCTTCTAGCAAAGTGTCTGTGCTCATGATAGACCTTGCACTTCAAAGGAACCTGGTCATAATCCACCTCTTGGATATGGGACCAGGGTATTTATTGTGGCTAGAATCCCATTGTCAACATCTACTTCCGAGCAGATGCTGGCACAAGAAAACAAACTCTCTTGTAGCTCGACATATTCAATATATTTACCCAGGGAATTTACAATACTTTCAATAGTGGCGTTGTTCTAACAAAAAATAGGAAGGAATGGAAGTTTAACCCAAATCAGAATTGTTGAAGGAACCTCACATTTTCGGTTAAGATATAGGCTCCAATGATCTAAATAGAGAGCCTGAGAACCCATGAAATAAGGGTTGCTTCTCAAGGTCAAGTCACAATATTCCTTAATCTCGATGAAGAAGGTATAAAACCATCTCCCACAGAAAGAAGAAGAAACTTGACCCTTTATTAGTGGTAATCAAGTTTTATTTACCCACTACTTCAAGGAACACAGGGAAGGCCAAATCCCCGTGATCTGGCCCACTAAACCTCGTTTCGCAAGCTGAAGATCCCTTATTCTGGATCGAGAAGAATTTATCTCTACCTTTGAAATATACTCAAGCTTTTGGACGAAGCCTTCGAGCTTCATCTTCTAGTATTTCAGCCTCTTAGAGATCAGAGCATTGAAGGCGTCTATATTAGGCACCCATAGAGGGAGTGGGGAAGCAAGGCCACCCAATGGGAGATCAACTAAGCACTGCAAAAACTCTCACAATACCTTTATCCTATGGATAGCTTTTAACAACACATTGAGATACACTCATATATATACATCAATTTTATGCAAATTTTATTATTGAATTTTATCCATATTACACTATTTTAAATTATATGAAGTCAAAGAATTTGAAAGTTATTCAATTTTATTTTATTTTATTTTTTTCATCTTATTACTTTAACATTTTATTATTGTATATTGTATTATAGTTTAAAATGTGTAGTTTTTTATTTGTATTAATAATTGCAATATTGTTAAAAAACGTCAATTCCATGTTTTTAGTTGTTTGGAAAAATATTTCTATCCTTTTTTACTTTGGTTTAATTAACCTATGTTCATAAAAAAATATGCTTCAAATACACTTTGATAAACACAATAAAATTACAAATATCTTTTGAGTTTTGAGTAAAGTTTCTTGAAATTAAATTTGATTAAAATGCCTAAAATAAGTCAAAATGTCTTATAAGGTGCTTCAATGTCTTAAATTTTATAATAAATTTGTTGAATTAATGTGCTCACTTAAAAGGAAATTTAGTACTTGTTGGGATAAAACTAGTTAAATATATTTGTTGACAAAATTTCTTGTTTTTTTTCAAGAAACATTTAATCAAAATGATAGAGTATTTTTCTATATTATTGTTGGATGGTATCAAGTAGACTTGTCAATATGGAACTAACCAAATACTCATAAATGTTTACAATAATTTGTGGAACTAGTTCTTTGAACATTTCTTTGTAAAAGTATGGAATTGTCCTCATGGGCTTCATTTAATGATTGAAAATTATTATTTTTGTAAATATTGAATGGTCCTCACAATAGTCGATAAGGACGTCTATTTTGAAATATGCATTTGTTGTAGCAGCTACAACCACCCTCCAAAATTTTGCCTCAACTTCGTTTTGGAGCCTCCTTACCAACCTTTCGCAGCAGCATGTCTTGCCTTGTCAAGTACACAAGCTTCATTGATTTTCTTGCAGAATGACTGTTTATCCATGAGATCTTGTTGCATCCCCCTCACAGGTTGTTTCTCTAGACTTGGTCCAACTGCAAGTTGAGTAGCTCCCTCAAGAAATTCCACAATTCTAGAGGGGAACCTCCCTTCCCTCCAGAAATTGTGCAATTCTATCTAGCAAACTACTAGACTCCAGAATGGCGCAAATCTACCTGTCACTCTTCACTAGAAGAATTGCGCAATTCCTCCCAGTAGGACTGCTCAGCTGCTCTGCTAAAAAATTGTGCAATCCCTTTAGGTAGCCATCCCAACTCCCTCCGATAATTGTGCATTTTTTCTCCTCCACTGAACAAACTATTGCATGTGCAGTTGGGTTGACTAGTTCCCTCCAAGACTGAGTAAAGCTGATTTACATGAATGGGCTTCTTCTCCCAAGGTAGAATGCAAAGGCATCCCTTGTTTCAAGGATATATTTTTAGCAACTAGAGGTTACATGCAAGGATCATTTAAAAAACCTCTCGCCAAGTGTTGCTTTTCCTAGATTTGTGGCATGCGTGTCACAACCTCGATTTTATCGAAACTCATCAACTAGACGTTGCAGAGCTCATTCCTCACATCGACCTTATAGCTCTGACATCCCACATTTGCATCTAGGAGTCGTCGGCACATTCAACCCAGTTGTCTTGGGGTAAGCCTGCCTTTCATGTCTTGCATTGCGTTTCTGTCGCTTTTTGTGTTTCGCTTTATGTGAGTGTTGTCTACTTGATTTCAGTGAGCGCTTGCTATTGTTTTGATGCATGTTAGCTTGTAGAATCACCATTTCATTTTCACTCGCATCTCACTATTGTTGCATGCATGACACTATTTTGCATGAATGGTCGTTGTCGCGGCAACTCGCTTCACACACATGCATGCTTTCTCATTTCCTGAATCATGCACTTGCTGTTTGTATGTATGATCGTTCACTCTTGTTTGCACTCATCTCACCATGCATTCAGACTTCAATGGTGTGTGACATATTATTCATATATTTAGTAGCCATAACAAGAGAGATTTAGCAGGAGAGGATGGCTCTGAGATTGACACCCAACTGGCTAAATTTTTACATATTTTCTTAAAGTAGTCCACTTTGCTATTCACTTACTCGCTCTTTCTGTCATATTCCCTGTTGTTGATGGTTTTGATTGTGCCACCGAATCTTTGCTCTTATGTTATGGAAGAATGACACTTGTTGTTGTTCATCCAGAACCACATGACCATTTTGGACAAGATGGTGGGGTCTTGTCCCAACTTCTTTCGGTTGTTAACCCCGTTAAACCCATTTATATTCCATATTGGAAATAATAATTACTCCCATGTACAATACAATCTATATTAAACACATCCAGGAAATTTTCACTTTAATACCAATTTGATGGAAGGTAGAGGAGGAAATAAAAATTCACACATAGAAAATATGAGGGACTACTCTTCTATTGATCACACAAACTTGACTTGATTATAATGAACCCAATATAGGGTCTTTATAATTTTTAACTCTCGACTCAATTGATGTTAAATTCAACTACAAACACTTACTAAATTTAACCTTTACAAATATAGAATGAACTAAAAACACAAAAGCATGGAAGATACTGGAAGCAACATTTGGCACAACAGAAAGTGACATGCAACAACAAGATGTGTCATAGTTTGTTGAGTCAACCACATATTTGAGATTAAATGATTGGAGCATCCCACTCAAAGGTGGATGATGGTTGTGAAGACTATAAAAGTGAAACCCATTATGAAAACATGCATATGGATGAAGAAAATGCGGCAAAAATTGTAGAGAGAGAAGCTAAAGCCTTTGTGTGTGAAGAAGAGAAAGAGCATATTGACGTGGATGGTGCAGATGATGGTGAATCCCACTATGATGAAACACATGTGGATGATGACTACAAAGTGAGATGTGAATTAGTGAATCTAGCCAAAACTAATGAATTGGTGAAATTGAAATTGTTAATGAGCACATGCATGCTCAGACATCCCACAATAGAGTGGATGAAAATTATGTTATGTTAACTTTGAATGAAGATAATTTAATTGGTGATGAGTGGTTACACATGATGCAATGGAAAGAACACATTGATATGTTGTTATTTGGTGAGAGAATCCCACTTGTGTCTACAAGCCAAGTGGAAGACAACCTATTTGCAGCAGTAGAGGTTTGTAAATGAGTGGAAGAGAAGGAAAAAAAAGAAGAGGAATAGAAGGAATCTCTCAATGAAGAGCATAATGGATATGTTTTTAACATTGTTTTTTAATATGCAGGTGTTCAAAATAGCATGGAAACTGAAGTTGAAAACAAAGTTGCTAATAAGTTTGACCTAAATTTAAAGCTCATTGAAGAATGGATTGAGAAGCCAATTGTACAAATTGATGATACTCTTAAAGCATCAGTTGGAATAAAAGAATTAAATGAAATGGTAAATGATAAAAAGGACAGTGATTATAGTTTTACATGTAGGCCTAATTATGGTCTTTAGTGTGCAGACTATAGGCAAAACATAATAGTATCTGATGATGAAAGTGAAGAGAAAGAGATGGATTTTTTTTAAGAGAAAGATGAAAGCATTGAAACAATTTTTCAGCAATGGAGTCAAGAAGAGATAAGATTGATGTCAAGAAATATGGCAGAAAGAAAGTTAGGAATATGAAGCACAAGAAGAAGAGGAAATAAAATAGTTTGAAGGTGAAGAGTTGTGGAAGCAATCCATGAGTGGAAGAATTGTTAAAGATGAAGTTGTAGAAGACAAGATAAAATTTCTTTTCAAAACAAATATAAGATAAGTCAAAGAAAAATTGTAGCAACAAAAAGTGAATAAATATGGAGCTTACAACAATAAAGCACATTAGAAAATGAAGTAGTTTCGAGGATATAGAATTTGGAAGAAACGAAAAAGAAAATGCAAAATTGTAAAAATTTTAAGTCATTGTAAGCTTGGTTGAGACTTAGACCAGTGGGCATGCTTGAGTAATGATTGAACCAATTTCTATTGTAATCCTAGCAGACATAGTTGAGTCATGTTGAGTCATGTTTGAATTATGTTGAGTCATACAGTTGTAATTAAGGGGGAGTGTTTAAAATAGTAATTACTCCTGTATGCAATGCAATCTATATTAAGAGTGAGAGTTAATTAGAGTTAGTGTGAGTTAGTTCGAGTTTATTCTATATTTGAAAATGTTAAATTTAGCAAGTGTTTGCATGTTGAAGTTAGCTTCAGTTGAATCGCCAGTTAAAAAGTATAAATACCCCATATTGGGTTCATTGTAATCAAATCAAGTTTGTGTGATCAATAGAAGAGCAACAACTAGTGTGTTTTTTGTGTGGTAATTTTTTGTTTCCTTCTTTGCCTTTCCATCACATTTTATAGTGAAAATGCCTGAGCTAAAGGTTTGCAACCATGGTCTGCAAAGCCACCATTATTGTTAGTTGAACACAAGCCACTACAATCCATTGGAAGCCACTATTGCAATGTGTTGTAAGTCACCATTGCATTACATTGTGAGTCTTGGACATCAATGAAGCTTGATATCTTATTCATATATTTATTAGCCGTGACAAGAAGAGAGATTTAGCAGGAGAGGTTGGCTCCAAGATTAACACCCAATTGGCTACATATTTTCTTGAAGTAGTTCACTCAACTATTCACTTACCCATTGTTTTTTTTGTTGCTTTCCCTGCCATTGATGGCTTTGATTCTGCCACCGAAGCCTTGCCCTCACATTATGGCAGAGTGGCACTTGTTGTTGTTCATCCAGAACCACATGACTGTCTTGGACGAGATAGTGAGGTGTTTCCCCAACTTCTCTAGGGTTTTCACCTCGTCAAACCCATTACTCTTCCCAATCGTCCCATAATTGTAATTCCTACAACAATCTAATACTTAAGTATAGCCTTTTTCACCATTACAATGTGTGATTAGTGACTGTAGAGTTTTAGGATCCATAGATGATTATGTACCAGCTCAACTAGAGAGGCCCACATCAATGGCAACCCTTTCCTTGCACACACAACCACGTGGTTGAGCTCTTACAATATTTTTTTTCAAAACAAAAAAATGATTTCAATTGATTTTTTAGAGAAAGTACATGTTTTAGAGAATAGGAATTATCACTGTCGTCAAATATTAAAACTTATATGATAATACCTAAATTGTTCTCTATGAAGCTACAACATTATCCATCATAGGAAGAAGAAATATTGCGTTACTGTGGACTGTCTATAATACATGGAAGAATCAGATAACTTTAGAAAAATAGAGGAAGATATTCAAATTGAAACAAAGTGCTAGAAATCATGACTAATGCCATTCATTTATATCATTATATGATCCGTTCCTTGCATAATGTTGGAGTAAAAAAAAGAGGAAGTTTATTCTATCAGGCTCTAAATAACAACCTTCCTTGGAGAGACAATCCACTTCACAATTTTGGATCCAATAGATTGTGGGAAATGGAGACAAAGAGAAACTCTTTGATCAAGGACTAAGTTTTAATTTTCTAGGAGTCAAGGTTTAGAGAGTTTCAGGCACCTCTTTCATTTTCCCAGCCGCCAACAGATTTGGAGTCTCCAAAAACTATAAAATCGTTGAGGCTGAGAAAAATAGCACAGTGCAGGACCCCCCAGAGTGCACGTAATTCAGCACGAGTGTTGGAGCCATTGCCATAGTTCCAGTGAAATATGTAGAAGCTCACAACCCCTAAATGAATGACCATACTGAAACCACATAGGCCAAAAAAGGAAGTCCCATCAAAAAATCAGACAAGAAGAGTAGACAAAATATTGTGAGGAGGAGGAGGGCTTTTAAAGACCGAGGGAAAAAAGGAAGAGTACTCAAGATAAAAAGAAATGATTCTACAATTGGTCCTCCAGATATCAGGCATCACTTTCTCAAAGATGAGAGCATTTCTAGACCGCCAAATTCCCTAGATGATAAAGAAAGCCAATGTTCTATGAATTTGATGATCCACTCTCCACCTACCAAGACAAGAGACAATGTTTGAGTGATCCCAATCTGTAGGGGAGTTAATCAATTGTAGCACACAAATCCATTCTGAAGAGTGATCTGAAAATGGGGCTCTTAGGCTTCTTGTCTAGCTTACAAGAACCTCTCCCACTTCCAAAACTTGAATTTTTCCAAGTCTTTAATGATTAACCAACACATAATTAAGAAATGATTGGAAATATGGGTGTATGCTTGTATTTGTTTAAACTAATTATGTGTTGAAACTGATATATAAATGCATATAATAGTAATAAAGCATCAGAGATAATGTAGCAATAAAACACACACAGAAACAACAATATTAATTTGGAGTTCACCCACAACTCTTGGGCTACGTCTCAGTGAGCTCTAGTTAATTCAGCTAGGCTATCTGGGATTATGGTGTAAGTCTTTTTTACAAGGTCTTGGCCCAACTCCTGTTGTTCTACACAAGAATAGTGGGTTCGGCCACAATTTAATCCCTTCTGGCTCTTGAAGCTCTAGCTCTTCGCTCTGGCTCTTGGCTCTTAGCTCCAAATCTGGCTCTTTGGCTCTAGTTCTGGCTCTTGGCTCTGAATCTTGGATCTTTGGCTCTGGCTCTTGGCTCTTGGCTCTTCGGCTCTGGCTTCTTTTTGCCTTCTACAACCTTCAGCTCCCTCACTTTTCACTTGAACTTCAAGTAACCCCAAAGCTCCCTCGACTGCTCTTTTTCTTCTTCTTTGCTGCCTCTTGGCTTGTACGCTGCCTCTTTGGCTTTTGCTTCACAACAAAGCCCCAACAACAACCTTCAACAGCAACTTGGCCACCAACAATAACTCAGCAGCCTTGCATAGTAGCTCTTTGGCTCTCTTTCGCTCTACTCTCTCCGCTCTTTGCTGCTACTACTTTCAGCATTCAGTAGTAAATAATAACTTGGCCACCATTCAACAACCCAATAGCCCTTTCTCTTTGACATTCATGGCTTAAAAGCCAAATTGCACTGCCTATTGGTTTTCCCTTTTGGGCTCTGCAACTTCTGGCTTTGGTCTGCTCAACTCCCTCTTCTGGCGTTCAATAATCATTGCATAACACATGCGGCCACCTGTTTCCACAACAGATGAGGGTAATTGCCGCTTGAATCACTTAGTAATAGTCGTTCTCTGTTTACACAGAGAACGTTGTTTTGAAAACACGAGAAATCCACATAAAACACAATATATCGGACTTCAAAAGTCCTGAAATCTGCCTTATTCTCCTATCGGGTCCGCTTGCAAGTCGCATCGCATATCGCAATGGTTTTGTCCCTTTGTATTTCATTAAATAATGAAATACACGTAAATACATTGAAAAATGGCATCTGGTGGATCTCAAATCTTATGAGATAGCACCTGTTTTTCCATCGGGTCCGGCTGATCGCATATCACATGTCACTAGGCCTAGGGTCCTTCCCTTTGGAATCATTGACAATGGTGCACTGATATCGGCGATCGTAGTCACAAGTCGCATCGGCCCGTGGCCTTTCCTTTTGGGATCACCAACAGTGATCTGCTGATATCGGCGATCGCAGTCGCAAGTCGCATCGGCCCGGGACCTTTGCTTATATAAACTGCCTGCCTCCGATCCGACCTGCCTATCCGATCATCAGAGGTCGCTGATCGGGGGTGCCTTTTGCCTAACTTTAAGCCTTGGCCTTATGGGATGTGATTTTTTTCATTAAGGCCTTAAGCCCATTTTTCAAAGAATTTGCCTCATTTTCAAAGGAATAAGGGGAGCTTCTTTTCATGATAACTTCTTCATCTTAAATCCATTTTCGCCCATTCAAGTTGTGTTGGATTCAGAATGAGAAGATCTCTGCAATGAGACTGTTTTGAGAGCAGCCTGTGATTTTCAATTTCCTCTGATTTACAAAGAATTGTGCCATTTGGCACCTTTTACCTCTTGCATGAAGTCTTTTAGACTTAGAGGTTCATCCAGGATCCATTTTTGGATCACTCCTTCCCACTAAAAGAACTTATGGTCTCCAAAAGACTAATATACTAATCTGAATAGTAAATGAGAGAGACTCACCCTCTTCTTTCAGCCTCCCTACACTTGCCTTTGCATAGTGCCTTTGAACCAATTTTTTTTACCATTTCCCTTCTCTTGGATGGGCTAGTCTTCTTGAGAAGAACTGTCTTCCTCCTTGCCTTCCTGCAGAATTTCTACTGAAATGGTCATAGAAGGTAGTTTGAGTTTCTTTCCCTTGATCATTGATCCAAGGTGACTTAACAAATGTGAAGTGCATCTGCTCCATAAAACATTCATTTGTACCTGTTTGACAAGCTGCCAAGAACAACTATCAACAACAACAGGCATACAGACAACCACTATATGGCCTAACTCCTTCTTCAACAAAAGGAACATATTTTACTTTTTTTTAACACCTCCATGTCTTATATCTGCATACAAATGATGGACTAGATATCAATCCCACAAAACATGCTTTTAAACAAATGACCCTTCAAGTCAAGCATGTAGAAAAATACCATTAGGACTCTTTTTCCAAAAGATGAAACTTTCATCATTATCTCCATTTGGAGACCAAGTTAACTTCTTTCAAGTCAACATGGCATCACATGCATGTCAAAGCAACCAACCCTGCAAGTTAATGACACATACATGTTCAAAAACAAGGAAATCATCAACATCCCTGTGCTCATGCATCTCATGCTCATGCATGCATTTCATCCTTAAACTTTCACTTAAGCACACTGTACTTTCGAAGTTGTAATGAAATATAATGTAGATACATCAATAGACATGCAATCTTAATCGGATAACAACTCTAATTGTTCCTTACCAATCCCTTTCAAAGGTACTACCCTTGCCTGCACATCAGCATCAACATGTGAATCATTTTGACACACATCCTTCATGGAATCTTCACTTCCATTTTTGCCATATTCTCTTTCTACCTTCTCCTTCAGCTTTTGTGGAAGTATTGTTGGATTCAGTGTCCAACACTTTGCAGGAACATGTCCTTGCTTATTGCAATAACTGCACTGCATGTGCATCCTCTTGACAGCATGATTTGCCTTGTCCAATGGACCTTTGGCTTCTTGCTTCTTTTCCTTCTTCTGCTTCCTGTATGCGGCCATTCTCTTCCAACATATAGAAACATCATGGTTATCCAAACCGCAAAAGGAACATCCAACTCTTTTCCCATACTTATGTGGAAATTTATCATGCTTTGCAAAATCAAAAGGAAAATGTTTAGTACCAGATTTATACCTACCTCTTTCACCCTTATTGCATTCATGAGGAGGTGAAGCAAATGAAGAAGTGGCTCCCTTTGGAACACCATCAAACTCTTCAAGGTTGTTAAAGTCTCCCCAACTCTCTGGTTCAAGTGTGTGCTTCTGAACACCTGCATCTTGCAATTAATGTTTCAAGATATTGTATTCCTCTTGGAAACAACCTTCACACTTATGAAGTAGAGGACATGAAATGAAACTCCTTCTTGGGACTGTTTCAATGAATTTCATGGTAGCTTTGGAACTCTGTCCATAGCCAAGAACCAAATATTTACACCTTTCCTCAACCATTATTGGTTCAACAATACCTTATGCATGCTTTCCCAAGCCCTTTCCTTAATAGCCCATCTTGGATATTAGCTCGGAACCTATGCCTTTATTATGTTTTTCAAAAGAACCAATACAAGCATTGTCAGAAGAATTTGAAGACAAACTAGAATGGCTTACCTCTTCTTCAAGATGATACTTGACTAAGGCTTCTTGGGTAACAAAGAGCTGTGTTTCCAACTTATGCATCATTTTCAGGTTCATATTTGCAATATGAAGTTGCCTCTCCATTTCTTGCAATTTGTTAGCAAGCAACTGCTTCTCTTCCTTCATGGAATTCAACTGCTTTCTAAGCATGCTGCTCTTCCTTCCATCCTCATACATTTCTCTCACCATATCCATCATGTTGAACAATTCTTGCTTCATGTCTTGATCAAAGAGTCTTGTGAAGAGAGCACAATTTGAGGACCCACTTGTCGAAGTTGTCATTATGCCAATGAACAAAAAAAACTTCAAAAAGATAAATAAAGAGCTTATTTAAGCAACCTATTACATCGAACCTCTTGTGCTTCAAGGCCTACTTTGAGGTCCATGGGATAGAAGAATGCCTTTAGCCCTTCTGCTTCTTGTCCTTCCTAGACTGAGCTATCAATAGCTTTCCCTTTACCTCTGCAAACTCAAAAAATAGTCAGTCTGCAAAACAAGAATACAATCAGCCTCTTGATGTGCAACACCTTTCAAACAAGCAGTCTTTACTCTATCAATCAAGCATTCTGATATAATCCTTTCTTAAATGTGTGGTTAATCAATCTTAAGCTTTGATACCACCTGATTTGAAAATGGGGCTCTTAGGCTTCTTGTCTAGCTTACAAGAACCTCTTCCATTTCCAAAGCTTGAATTTTCCCAAGTCTTTAATGATTAACCAATGCAGAATTAAGAAATGCTTGAAAATATGGGTGTATGCTTGTATTTGTTTAAACTGATTATGTGCTGTAAATTAAAATGTTGAAATTGAAATATAAATACATATAACAATAATAAAGCAGCAGAGATAATGGAGCAATAAAACACACATAGAAACAACAATATTAATTTGGAGTTCACCCATAGCTCTTGGGCTACGTCTCCGTGAACTCTAGTTAATTCAACTAGGCTCTCTGGGATTATGGTGTAAGTCTTTTTTACAAGCTCTTGGCTCAACTCCTGTTGTTCTACACAAAAACAGTGGGTTCAGACACAATTTAATCCCTTCTGCCTCTTGAAGCTCTGGCTCTTGGCTCTTGGCTCTAACTCTGGCTCTTTGGCTCTAGTTCTGGCTCTTAGCTCTGACTCTGGCTCTTTGGCTCTGGTTCTAGCTCTTGGCTTTGGCTCTGGCTCTTTGGCTCTAGTTTTGGCTTCTTGGCTCTTTAGCTTTGGATTCTTTCTCACTTCTACAACCTTCAGCTCCCTCGCTTTTCACTTGAACTTCAAGTGACCCCAAAGGCTCCTTCAACTACTCTTTTTCTTCTTCTGTGCTACCTCTTGGCTTCTACGCTGCCTCTTTGGCTTCTGCTTCACAGCAAAGCCCCAACAACAACCTTCAGCAGTAACTCGGCCACCAATAATAACTCAGCATCTCTTTGGCTCTCTTTTGGTCTGCTCTCTCGGATCTCTACTGCCACTACTTTCCGCATTCAGCAGCAAACAATAACTTGGCCACCATTCAACAACGCAATATCCCTTTATCTTTGACATTCATGGCTTAAAAGCCAAATCGCGTTGCCTGTTGGTTTTCCCTTCGGGCTCTACAACTTCCAGCTTTGCTCCGCTCAACTCCATCTTCTGGCATTTGGTGTTCAGTAATCATTGCATAATGCACTCAGGGGAGGAGGCCACCTATTTCCACAATGGATGAGGCAATTGGAGCTTGAATCACTTAGTAACAGTCGTTCTTTGTTTACATAGAGAACGCTATGAAAACATGGGAAATCTGCATAATACACAATATATTGGACTTCAAAAGTCCTGAAATCCACCTTATTCTCATATCGAGTCCACTTGCAAGTCACATTGCATATTGCAATGGCTTTGTCCCTTTGTATTTCGTTAACTAACAAAATACGCTTAAATACATTGAAAAATGGTGTTTGGCGGATCTCAAATCTTATGAGATAGCTCCTATTTTTCCATCGGGTTTGGCTAATCGCATATCGCATGTTGCTAAGCCTGGGGTCCTTCCCTTTTGGAATCGCCGACAGCGATCCGCCGATATCGGTGATCACAATCATAACTCACACTGGTCGGGGGCCTTTCCTTTTGGGGTCACCTACAGTGATCCACCGATATCGGTGATCGCAGTCGCATGTCGCATCGACCCGGGACCTTTGCTTATATACACTACCTGCCTCCGATCCGACCGGCCGATCCGATCATCGGAGGTCTCTAATCGGGGGAGCCTTCCGCTTGACTTTAAGCCTTGGCCTTATGTGATGCGATTTTTTTCATTAAGGCCTTAAGCCCATTTTTCAAAGAATTTGCCTCATTTTAAAAGGAACAAGGGGAGCTTCTTTTCATGATAACTTCTTCATTTGAAATCTGTTTTCGACCATTCAAGTTGCGTTGGATTCAGAATGAGAAGATCTCTACAATGAGACTATTTCCAAGAGCAACCCGCGATTTTCAATTTCCTCTGATTTACAAAGGATTTGTGCCATTTGGCACCTTTTACCTCTTGCATGAAGTCTTTTAGACTTAGAGGCTTATCTAGGATCCATTTTTGGATCAAAGAGGCAAAGGGACAATGGAGAAAGAGGTGATTGATGTCCTCTCCGATAGATAAGAAAAGACTAGATCTTCCGAGGCCCTCATAGCCCCTCTTGGTTAGGATTTCCTATGTTAGAATTCGGTTGTGAACCAACAACCAAGGAAAAAACATGAGTTTGAGAGGAAAATTTGATTTCCAAGACCTAGCTAGCCAAGAGAAAAACAAAATCTCTCTGGTGGGTTGGGCGATTATCCGATGTGCCTCATGAACAATTACCTTTCCCTATTGTGAGCCACCAAACCAAATAAATTTATCTTCTTTTGTTGAAAGGACAATCCAAGAGAGCTTAAGATTAGTAATATATAATTTCCATTCCGAAATCAGGGGCTCTGGAATATCAATCTTTGAAGAGTCTTTTAAATGAGTGAATGACGAAGAGGAAAGATAAGCATTTGTAATATCTTTAATCACAAAAATACTATGATTGTACAAAAAAGTAATAAGATAAGGGGATAATAAATGCAGGCATGTCATGCCTTAGAGGGGTTCCAGGCTAATCTCTGGAGAAGATATTGTGCCAACATCCCATGCGAAATTCCCAACAAACCAATGCTTAGTGTGAAGGAGATTGCATCATGATAATGAGATATTATGAGGGTCGAAAGCACCAACATGAAGCCAACCAATGAGATATGTGTTGTGGAGATAATTATCCTTGATGATTGGATTCCATAGGCCATCACTACTAGCCGCTTTCCAAATATCTTTTTAAAATAGTGCCAAGTTGAAAGAGGTAGTGTCTTTAAAGTCCTAACCACCTTGACTAAAGGGAAGGTTTAGCATCTCCAAACTATAAAGATGAAATTTGTGATCTGATTGTGTGCCAGCCCAGAAGAGACCTAATATAATAGAGTTGATTTTACAGACAACTCTTTTTGGGAGTTTGTATATATGCATCCAGTAAATAGGGATACTGTGGAGAACATATTTGATTATAATTATATGCCCTCCTAATGAAATCTGTGAATGTGACCACTATATGAGCACTTTCCAATTTTGTGTATAGTCCAATACTAATCCTTGTTTTTGTAGCCATTCGGCTTCAAGAAGAAACCCAGGTACTTGAATCCTGTGTCCGAATTAGTGACTTTTACCCCAACAATGCTGGCAATCTCCATAGTCTAGTTTGCATCAGGGTCACTTGAAATCATAATGGACTTTGATTGGTTCATGTAGAGGCCCAAGGCAGATCCAGATCCAAAATCAATAAGGATATTGTAAATCACCTGCCATTCTGTAGGATCAAACTTCCGAATTTCTAGCAGGTCATCCATGAACATTAAATGAGAGAGGGGGACCATGTCAGGGATTCTGCATGCAGTTATGAGACCGCATTCACAAGCATCAATAAATTCTAGGTTTTATCATTCACAAGCTCTTACAATATATCATTCTAAGTTTTATCTCATTTATGTAACACATCCCTGACATGACACAAAAATTCATCAATTGATAGTGAAGAAACTGAAATCAAATTATGAATCAATTGGAAGATAGAAAGCACATAATAGCACTAAATTCTATCAGTTATGAAATGTGTTGTAACTAAAGCAATTAATAGTTATTCTATGTGTTGTAATCATTTGAAGGAAGTGATTCACCAAGATATTCAAAATTACTTATGGATAAATAACAAACCAAAACAATGTTTTTTAAAGTAATATAAAATTTATCAATATTTCTTTCATTTGTATTTATAGGTTCAATTATCAAATCTATAAATAATCAAAAATACTTTTTATCTATCTAAATAAGAGAAATGTTTTGAGAGCAATAATTCATAAATGAGAAACTCTTCCAAAAAAATATTTTCTTGTTATTAACTTTTTGATAAGAAATCTGTTTTGACTGAGCGAGTTGATGTTATAGTTTGTAAAGATAAATATTCTTTGAATCACAACAAAAGTAGAAATAAATTCAAAAAGGTCAAGGATAATTGATGGACGATTAAGAAAAAGAATTGTTAGTAGTTTTTCTCATGGAATCTCTGCTGGCTCAACCACCGTTTTGAGCATTAACACTGATGCCCACCAGTAGCAGCACCAGCACCATTGCCAACAATTCCTTAAGACTGCCCACCAGTAGTAGTTGATTCAATTAACTGAAGGGGGTGGTTGCTCTATTATACAGAAACCCCAACCCACTCTGCTCGTAGTTTTCTTATTTGGGTTGGCAAGATTATCATCCCATCGATAGATTGGACTTCGATTTTACTAACCGATTGCAAAAGGTCAATATGCGGGTGGACGCACTTCGCTCCGGATCATTGCAACCCATTTTTATTTTCTTGTGCGCCACCTTCACTTTCCTGACCCCAACCAAATTTCGACCATAGCAATAGTTTATAATTGACTTATTAGTTGTGACAAAGGCTAGTTGTGGAGATAAGATTCTAACTCCTTAATATGGCCATGTAAGGACACGTGCTTATAGAGTACAAGGTTTGTTAATCCTAGGTCACAAGTTCACTCGAGAGTGTCACGAACTCAATCGTTACTCATGGATTTATGATGAGATGTTTTGGTTTTTTTAAGTTAAAGAAAGAATAACAATTTTAAAAATACTTAAAATTTCTCTTAACATTTTTTATTTGTTAAAATATTATATTATAATTAACCAAATGTGAAGTTAATTATTATATCATAATTAAAAATGTGTTATTTTTATCATTGGATATAATTTAATAATAAATATTTATAAAGAATAATCAATTATTTGGATATTTTGGATGCATATAGTGTTGATTTTCACCACAACCACTATTGGTAATCATGAGGTTTTTTGTTTTTTTTCCAGTTTTTTTTCCATTTTTTTTAATGAGTTTTTCATATTTGCGTCATGGTAGAAAAATGCATTTTTTTGGAGGAGCATTGATAGGGTCAACTTTGTTTACTATGATACAAATAAGTCAAGGTCCCTTCAAGTAGGTAGGTGCATTTGATGAGGTACAAACTACTTTGCAGTTTTGTCTAACTTTAGATAAAATACATATGCTTCTAATTTTTTGCTTTGCATTTTAATTTTAATTTTGATCCACTTCTCTATAGTAAACACCCAATGTGATCATCCACTAATTTCACTAGATAACTTCATTTATAGAGATGTTAGTGATGTGTTGCTAGAGATGTCCCTAAAAGGATATCCATGCTAAAAGGGTATAGGTTTGGCTAAAATGGAGTTTTGGAAGTAGGCAAGTTAGCATCCATGCTAAAAGGGTATATGGTTGGCCAAGATGGAGTTTTGAAAGTAAGCAAGCTTTGACTTGACTTGGGTTGTTCCAGCAAAAATGAGCGTAAGATTTCAATTTATCTTTGATGAATTAAAATACACATTACACTATGGAAGTTTATATATATAGATATATAATGGGATGACTCATTTACTATATGTGTTTTCTTGATAGAAATTTCACAAATATTTTTTGTAAAATACAAAATTTGCATGGGGGGAGAGTGTAAGTGTGCCAAGTCCCACAATTGAAGCCATCGTTCCTAACATGGAAAAATAAGAAAGTATGTGTTAATATTAAGTTACACCATAGGAATTAAAAACAGTGAAACTAGGCTATTTTCAATGCACAAATCAATTATATTAATACTTTAAAACTGTAGTGTTCATCAATCAAATATTGAACGCGGCAATTTTCATTCATTGCTTGTTTAGAAACTTACTATAGAAGCTTGCATGAAGGAGAAATGATATCTATTTTTTCATTTGTTCAACTAGAGGAAATATATGTACATTGAGGCCACTTGTTTGTATACAAGCTTATTAAAGATCTTATTAAACGCATTTAAGCCACAGGTATTGTATTTGCTATTTTTACTTTATAGATGACGTGGTAGGGGGATGGGCTTCTTGGCTTTATGGCTACCTTGGTGGGGGATGGGCTTCTTGGCTTTATGGTTACCTTGGTGGGGTTGGGCTTCATTTGTAGTTTGGAATCCTCGACTCTCATACCATAAAAATGCTTTCTATCATCCAATGTGTCGTCTTTGTATGAAAGGTGAGGGGAAGAATCTCATCGTTAGCCATGCTCATGACATTGGTGTTGCTTACTCAAGTGTATGAGATATGTGATCTAAGGGGTGGTGGTTAAGTACATAGTGGATAAGTTGTAACAAAATAAAATTATAGAGTATTTTTCTGTCTAATTATTTATGTTGCAATCTATTCAATCTTACGAATTGAATGTTATGTGAGTTGCTTTTTTAAAAGATGTTGAGAAATTTTTTATATAAAAATATACTTTTCTTTAACATTTTCTAAT
>APFE030978372.1:40224-62011 GCA_000404065.3 Pinus taeda
TATGGGATAGAAGAATGCCTTTAGCCCTTCTACTTCTTGTCCTTCCTGGACTGAGCTATCAATAGCTTTCCCTTTACCTCTGCAAACTCAAAAAATAGTCAGTCTGCAAAACAAGCATACAATCAGCCTCTTGATGTTCAACACCTTTCAAAAAAGCACCCTTTGCTCTATCAATCAAGCATTCTGATATAATCCTTCCTTAAATGTGTGGTTAATTAGTCTTAAGCTCTGATACCACCTGATCTGAAAATGGGGCTCTTAGGCTTCTTGTCTAGCTTGCAAGAACCTCTCTCACTTCCAAAGCTTGAATTTTCCCAAGTCTTTAATGATTAACCAATGCGAAATTAAGAAATGCTTGAAAATATGGGTGTATGCTTGTATTTGTTTAAACTGATTATGTGCTGTAAATTAAAGTGTTGAAATTGATATATAAATACATATAACAATAATCAAGCAGCAGATATAATGCAGCAATAAAACACACATAGAAACAACAATATTAATTTGGAGTTCACCCATAACTCTTGGGCTACGTCTCCGTGAGCTCTAGTTAATTCAACTAGGCTCTTTGGGATTATGGTGTAAGTCTTTTTTACAAGCTCTTGGCTCAACTCCTGTTGTTCTACACAAAAACAGTGGGTTCAGACACCATTTAATCCCTTCTGGCTCTTGAAGCTCTGGCTCTTGGCTCTTGGCTCTAACTCTGGCTCTCTGGCTTTGGTTCTGGCTCTTGGCTCTAACTCTGGCTCTTTGGCTCTGGTTCTGGCTCTTGGCTTTGACTCTGGCTCTTTGGCTCTAGTTCTGGCTCTTGGCTCTTCAACTCTGGCTTCTTTCTGCCTTCTACAACCTTTAGCTCCCTCGCTTTTCACTTGAACTTCAAGTGACCCCAAAGGCTCCTTCAACTGCTTGTTTTCTTCTTCTGCGCTACCTCTTGGCTTCTATGCTGCCTCTTTGGCTTCTGCTTCACAGCAAAGCCCCAATAACAACGTTGAACAACAACTCGGCCACCAACAATAACTCAGCAGCTCTTTGGCTCTCTTTTGGTCTGCTCTCTCGGCTCTCTGCTGCTACTACTTCCAGCATTCAGCAGCAAACAATAACTTGGCCACCATTCAACAACCCAGTAGCCCTTTGTCTTTGACATTCATGGCTTAAAAGCCAAATCGCGTTGCCTGTTGGTTTTCCCTTTCAGGCTCTGCAACTTTCAACTTCGCTCCGCTCAACTCCGTCTTCTAGTGTTCAACGTTTAGTAATCATTGCATAATGCACTCAGGGGAGGTGGCCACCTATTTCCACAATGGATGAGGGCAATCGGTGCTTAAATCACTTAGTAACGGTCGTTCTCTGTTTACACAGAGAACGCTATGAAAACATGGGAAATCCGCATAAAACACAATATATTGGACTTCAAAAGTCCTGAAATCCACCTTATTCTCCTATCGAGTCCACTTGCAAGTCACATTGCATATCGAAATGGCTTTGTCCCTTTGTATTTTGTTAAATAACGAAATATGAGTAAATACATTGAAAAATGGTGTTTGGCGGATCTCAAATCTTATGAGACAGCTCCTATTTTTCCATCGGGTTCGGCTAATCACATATCACATGTTGCTAAGCCTGGGGTCCTTCCCTTTTGGAATCGCCGATAGCGATCCGCCGATATCGGCGATCACAATCGTAAGTCACACTGGCCGAGGGCCTTTCCTTTCGGGGTTGCCTACAGTGATCCGCTAATATCGGTGATTGCAGTCGAATGTCGCATCGACCTGGGACCTTTGCTTGTATACACTACCTGCCTCCGATCTGACCCGCCGATCCGATCATCGGAGGTTGCTAATCAGGGGTGCCTTCCGCTCGACTTTAAGCCTTGGCCTTATGTGATGAGATTTTTTTCATTAAGGGCTTAAGCCCATTTTTCAAAGAATTTGCCTCATTTTAAAAGGAACAAGGGAGCTTCTTTTCATGATAACTTCTTCATTTGAAATCCGTTTTCACCCATTCAAGTTGCGTTGGATTCAGAATGAGAAGATCTCTACAATGAGACTATTTCTGAGAGCAACCCGTGATTTTCAAGTTCCTCTAATTTACAAAGGGTTTGTGCCATTCGGCACCTTTTACCTCTTGCATGAAGTCTTTTAGACTTAGAGGCTTATCGAGGATCCATTTTTGGATCAAAGAGGCAAAGGTACAATGGAGAAAGAGGTGATTGATGTCCTCTCTGATAGATAAGAAAAGTCTACATCTTCCAAGGCCCTGATAGCCCCTCTTGGTTAGGATTTCCTAAGTTAGAATTCGGTTGTGAACCAACAACCAAGAAGAAAACATGAGTTTGAGAGGAAAATTCCACTTCCAAGACCTAGCTAGCCAAGAGAAAACAAAATCTCTCTAGTGGGTTGGGTGATTATCTGATGTGCCTCATGAACAATTACCTTTCCCTATTGTGAGCCACCAAACCAAATAAATTTATCTTCTTTTATTGAAAGGACAATCCAAGAGAGCTTAAGATTAGTAATATATAATTTCCATTCCGAAATCAAGGGCTCTGGAATATCAATCTTTGAAGAGTCTTTTAAATGAGTGAATGACGAAGAGGAAAGATAAGCATTTGTAATATCTTTAATCACAAAAATACTATGATTGTGCAAAAAAGTAATAAGATAAGGGGATAATAAATGCAGGCATGTCATGCCTTAGAGGGATTCCAGGCCAATCTCTGGAGAAGATCTTGTGCCAACATCCCATGCGAGATTCCCAACAAACCAATGCTTAGGGTGAAGGAGATTGCATCATGATAATGAGATATTATGAGGGTCGGAAGCACCAACATGAAGCCAACGAATGAGATATGTGTTGTGGAGATAATTATCCTTGATGATTCGATTCCATAGGCCATCACTACTAGCTGCTCTCCAAATATTTTTTTAAAATAGTGCTAAGTTGAAAGAGGTAGTGTCTTTAAAGTCCTAATCACCTTGACTAAAAGGAAGGTTTAGCATCTCCAAACTGTAAAGATGAAATTTGCGATCTGATTGTGTGCCAGCCCAGAAGAGACCTAATATAATAGAGTTAATTTTACAGACAACTCTTTTTGGGAGTCTGTATATATGCATCCAGTAAATAGGGATATTGTAGAGAACATATTTGATTAGAATTAGATGCCCTACCAATGAAATCCATGAATGTGACCATTGTATGAGCACTTTCCAATTTTGTGTATGGTCCAATACCAATCCTTGTTTTGTAGCCATTCGGCTTCAAGAAGAAACTCAGGTACTTGAATCTTGCATCCGAATTAGTGACTTTTACCCCAACAATGCTGGCAATCTCCATAGTCTAGTCTACATCAGGCTCACTTGAAACCATAATGGACTTTGATTGGTTCATGTAGAGGCCCAAGGCAGATCCAGATCCAAAATCAATAAGGATATTGTAAATCACCTGCCATTCTGTAGGATCAAATTTCCCAATTTCTAGCAGGTCATCCATGAACATTAAATGAGAGAGGGGGACCATGTCAAGGATTCTGCATGCAGTTATGAGACCGCGTTCACAAGCATCATTAAATTCTAGGTTTTACCATTCACAAGCTCTTACAAAATATCATTCTAAGTTTTATCTCGTTTATGTAACACATCCCTGACATGACACAAAAATTCATCAATTGACAGTGAAGAAACTGAAATCAAATTATGAATCAGTTGGAAGATAGAAAGCACATAATAGCACTAAATTCTATTTAGTTATAAAATGTGTTGTAACTAGAGTAATTAATAGTTATTCTATGTGTTGTAATCATTTGAAGGAAGTGATTCACCAAGATATTCAAAATTACTTATGGATAAATAGCAAACCGAAACAATGTTTTTTAAAATAATATAAAATTTATCAATATTTCTTTCATTTGTATATATAAGTTCAACTATCAAATCTATAAATTATCAAAAATACGTCTTATCTATCTAAATAAGAGAAATGGTTTGAGAACCATAATTCATAAATGAAAAACTCAGAAATGGTTTGAGAACCATAATTCATAAATGAAAAACTCTTTTCCAAAAAAATGTTTTCTAGTTATTAACTTTTTGATAAGAAATCTGTTTTGACATAGCGAGTTGATGTTATAGTTTGTAAAGACAAATATTCTTTGAATCCCAAAAAATGTAGAAATAAATTCAAAAAGGTCGTGGATAATTGTAATAAATTGATGGAAGATTAAAAAAAGAGTTGTTAGTAGTTTTTCTCATGGAATCTCTGCTGGCGCAACCACCGTTTTGAGCATTAACACTGATGTACACCAGTAGCAGCACCAGCACCATTGCCAATAATTCCTTAAGACTCCCCACTCACAGAGATTATTTGATTTATTGATGTAATAACAAGTGATTGCTCTATTATACAGAAATCCCAACCTACTCTGCTCGTTGTTTTCTTATTTGGGTTGGCAAGATTATCATCCCATCGATAGACTGGACTTTGATTTTACTAACCGATTGCAACAGGTCAATATGCGGGTGGACGCACTTCTCGCCGGATCGTCCACCTTCATTTATTTTCGTGTGCGCCACCTTCATTTACCAGATCCCAACCAAATTTCGACAACAACTAGTTTATAATTGACTTATTAGTTGTGACAAAGACTAGTTGTGGAGATAAGATTCTAACTCCTTGATATGGCCATGTAAGGACACGTGCTTATAGAGTACAACGTTTGTTAATCCTAGATCACAAGTTCACTCAAGAATGTCACGAACTCAATCGTTACTCATGGATTTATGATTAGATGTTTTGTTTTTATAAGATAAATAAAGAATATTTTTTTTAAGTACTTAAAATTTCTCATAACATTTTTTATTTATTGAAAATATTATATTATAATTAACCAAATGTGAAGTTATTATATGTCATAATTAAAAATGTGTTATTTTTTATCAATCGGTTTATAATTTAATAATAAATATTTATAAAGAATAATTAATTATTTGGATATTTTGTATTCATATAGGGTTGATTTTCACCACAACCACTATTAGTATTCATGGTTTTTTTTTTCATATTTGGGTCATGGTAGAAAAATGCATTTTTTTAGAGGGGCATTGATAGGGTCAACTTTGTTTACTATGATACAAATAAGTCAAGGTCCCTTCAAGTAGGTAGGTGCATTTGATGAGGTACAAATTACTTTGCAGTTTTGTCTAACTTTAGATAAAATACACATGCTTTTAATTTTCTGCTTTGCATTTTAATTTTAATTTTGATCCACTTCTCTCTAGTAAACACCCAATGTGACCACCCACTAATTTCATTAGATAACTTCATTTATAGAGATGTTAGTGGATGTGTTGCTAGAGATGTCCCTAAAAGGGTATCCATGCTAAATGGGTATAGGTTTGACTAAGATGGAGCTTTGGAGGTAGGCAAGTTAGCATCCAAGCTAAAAGGGTATATGGTTGGCCAAGATGGAGTTTTGAAAGTAAGCAAGCTTTGACTTGACTTGGGTTGTTTGAGCAAAAATGAGTGTAAGATTTCAATTTATCTTTGATGCATTAAAATACATATTACACTATGGAAAGTTTATATATATATATATATATAATTTATTATATATATATATATATATATTATAATATATATAATATAATAATAAATAATGGGATGACTCATTTACTATATGTGTTTTCTTGATAGAAATTTCACAAATATTTTTGTAAAATACAAAATTTGCATGGAGGGAGAGTGTAAGTTTGCAATTGAAGCTATCGTTCATAACATGGAAAAATAAGAAAGTATGTTGTTAATATTAAGTTACACCATAGGAATTAAAAATAGTGAAACTAGGCTATTTTCAACGCACAAATCAATTATATTAATACTTTAAAACCTTAGTGTTCATCAATCAAATATTGAATGCGAAAATTTTCATTCATTGCTTGTTTAGAAACTTACTATAGAAATTTGCATGAAGGAGAAATGACATCTATTTTTTAATTTGTTCAACTAGAGGAAATATATGTACATTGAGGCCACTTGTTTGAATACAAGCTTGTTAAAGATCTTATTAAATGCATTTAAGCCACATGTATTGTATTTGCTATTTTTACTTTATAGATGACGTGGTGGGGGGATGGGCTTCTTGGCCTTATGGTTACCTTGGTGGGGGATGGGCTTCTTGGCTTTATGGTTACCTTGGTGGGGGTTGGGCTTCATTTGTAGTTTGGAATCATCGACTCTTATGCCATAAATATGCTTGCTATGGTCCAATGTGTCGCCTTTGTATGAAAGGTAGCCATGCTCATGACATTGGTGTTGCTTACTCAAGTGCATGGGGTATGTGATCTAAGGGGTGGTGGTTAAGTACATAGTGGATAAGTCATAACAAAATAAAATTATAGAGTATTTTTCTGTCTAATTATTTATGTTGCAATTTATTCAATCTTACGAATTGAATGTTATGTGAGTTGCTCGTTTAAAAGATGTTGAGAAATTTTTATATAAAAATATACTTTTCTTTAACATTTTCTAATTAAATATAGTATTGGAAAATATTTTCAATACTTACAAATTGAATATTATGCAAGTTACTTCCATATAAATTAACTTCTCTTTAACATTTTTTAATTAAATTAAATGATTATCTTAAACAAAATCTATTATAACTTATAGTAATTTGCTATATTGCAAAATTTATCAATCTAATATTAACATAATCCAATAACATTTGTTAAGGAAAAAAACAATGACAATGAAACATGTTCTCGAAGCCTTGGAAAAAGTTAATCCAGAGATTAAATAATTCCATGTACATAGTGCATAGTGCTTATGTCCGGATTCTTCTATATCTCATTCAAAGCAACCCTCCACCTACATGCATAGAAATGTGCTCTTGATTTAAAAGTTTAAATTATTTTATAAATTCTCTTCCACAATTTAATATAATTATCTATTTTATTTTTATTAATACTTTTAAAAATATATATTATATCCCACCTTTGACACTCAAAAACCTCTTTTTTCTTTTCCTCCTTTTATATTCCAATTTCCACCCCTCCATCAAGTTAACGCATCTATTCAAAAACATGAATGCCTCATGTTGCAAATTTCTGTCTTATGATACCCATCTACTTTTCTTCAAAGTATAGTGTATTCAACTTAGCATTATCTTCAACGTACAATGTGTGCAAATTACGTTTTGAAGATGAATATCAAATTACGTTTTGAAGATGAATATCGCTAAAGTAGTTGTTGCTCTTCTTTGAATAATAAGATGCTGACCATTTGGAAAACTCAGCCATAACACAGAAAAATGACCGCCTCAAATAACTCTAACAAAAAAGAAAAACCAGCACCCCTATTTAAAACCAATCTATTGTCTCAGTATTAATATTAAATATTCTGTGTTTTATTGTGCCCACGAGCAGGCCATCAATATTTTGCCACCTTAATAACGAACAGATTATCTAAACACAGAGAGACCGCTTCTTGTCACATCTTGAAACTTATAAAGATGAAATTTTTAGTATGACGAACCTTATATATTGAAACTTTAATATATGAGATTGTTAATATTTAAATTTAAATTTTAAATTTTATTTATTAAAGGTAGAGACTAGACTTTCATTAACTCAAGTGTGAGGGAGTTTATAAATTTATTATATATTAGTATATTAAATAGAAATATGTTTTTTATAATTAAAGAATGAATATGGTTTGTTTAAAATAATTAAAATTAAAAATGTATAAATTAGATATTTAATTTATAAATTTATATATATAATTATACTAAAAAAATATTTAAATTTTATAGTTAAAATTTTTATTTGATTCTGTATATACTTTTATTTAACATTCAAATATATTAATTTAAACATGAAAAAATATATATAATATATTTTGTTTTTCCAAAAAATGTTAGTAAAGAAATTTAATCCCTCTTGATACATACATTTATAATAATGTATATATATATATATATGAAGTTAAACAAAATTCACATAAGATAGTGAATAATAAATTTGAAACTAATTAAAATGCAAATCTAAAATAATGAATGATAAATTTGAAACTGTTTAATTTTTTAAAACTGTTTAATTCAAAGAGATTTCATTAGTAAAATGAAGATGATATTTGCAAAGAGATGCGCAGTGCAATTTTTATTTACTGGGTGGCCATGGACATCAATGATCATTGATGTCTTATTCATATATTTAGTAGCCATGAAGAAAAAGACAGATTTAACACGAAACATTAGCTCCAGGATCCACACCCAACTGGCTACAGATATTCTTGTAGTAGTTCACTCTGCTATTCACCTCCCCACTGTTTCCACCGTTGCATTCCTGGCTGTTGATGGCTTTGATTGTGCCACCGAAGCCCTGCCCTAACGTTATGGCGGAGTGACAGTTGCTGTTCTTCATCCAGAACCAGACAGCCGTCTTGAACGAAATGGTGGGGTCTTGCCCCACCTTCTCTGGGTTGTTCACCCCGTCGAACCCAATGCTCTTCCCAGCCGCTCCATAATTGTAATTCCTGTAACAATCTAATTGTTAGTCTCAATCTATTTTATCATTACAGAGGAGATGAGATGTGATTAGAGGGTGTAGAATTTTCGCATACATACCAGCTCAACTGGAGAGGGCCACGACCATGGTAGCTCTTACCACTCGCACACGGCCACGTGGCTGAACTCATACAGTAGTTCATTGGAGGGTTTCTCTCATTGATGTAGCACATCCCTGACATGACACACAAATTAATCAATTGACAGTGAAAAAATTGAAACCAAATTATAGATCGATGGGAAGGTAAATGGCAATTAACAGCGTTGAATTCTATCCGCAAGAATCAATATTTTACCCAGATATTTAAAATTAAATTATTTATGGATAAATGATAATCGGGGAATGACTATCAAGACACCATAATGTATATTTCAATTTTCAAATATCGAATATAAAGATTTTTCTCCTAAACCATATAAATAATTATGATAGAGCAGAATAGAGACCTCCAGTTTCGTGCATAACATTAGCGAAGAAGGCGGCGAGTTCTCTCTTTCTGACGTCGGCAGATCCGGTGGTGCCAAATCCAGAATACGCATTGGCCGCTGCGATGAAAGCATTGTAAGTGTAGAATCCCTTGCCCTCGCAAGAGCTGGCAGCTCCGCCCGCGAGGCCATTGAAGAAACTCTGGGAAATTATGGTACCCACGCTTCCACCTCCGCCACTTGGAGATCCTCCCCCTGAACTGGAACATGGACCGCTCTTGCAGCCAGCGCCGCAGTAAGCAGAGGTGGTTCCACAGTATCCATACTTGCTGCAACACAGTCCGCTGGCACAGCCACAGTTTTGAGCATTAACACTGACGCTCACCAGTAGCAGGACTAGCACCACCACCACCATTACCGAGTTACAGCTACTACTCCCCATTGCGAATAATTCCTTAAGACTCCCCACTCACAGAGATTATTTGATTTGTTGATTCAAGTTCGTTCTCTATTTATATAGAAACCCCGACCCACTCTGCTCCTCATTTTCTTCTTTGGGTCGGCAAGACTATTATAGACTTTGATTTTTAGGAACAATTGCATCCGCTCAATACGCGGCGGCTGCCGTCCGGATCGTTGAACGTAACGAGTTTTATTTGATAGTGCGCCGCCTTCGACTTACCTGCTCCATCCGGTCTTCCACGCTCTTATCCCATCCATAGAATAGATTTCGATTAATTGCTAAAAGCTTAACACGCGGCGGAACACAGAGGATGGTTGAATGCACCCATTTGCACAGAGCTGCATCATACCAATGTTCCACGATAAAGATAATGTTTCACCGACTTTCATTGATTTAGTGGTTGTGAGAAGTCACGAGATAAAAATGCCACTTGGATACCATGACTTTCGTAGCAGAAATGTGTATTTAACATGCGTAATTGTTTAACAATGAGGACTCCTGCTTCTTCTTTTCTTTTTTCATTTTTTTTCCATTTTAAATAAATATGGTTGGGAGTTGAGGCGGAGGAATTGTGGCTAAAAGTATGGCAAATTTTTTTCAAATAATCTTGTACAGGTATTGTTTGAATCATGTTTTTATGGTGGAAATGGATTCCATACCATCAAAAGCTTTTGGCCCACCAAAATTATGAAATTTAACAGGGTTTATTTAGATTTACAAAAATCCTTGTCAGAATTTTTCAAAATATGGCTGGAATTCCCATAACTTTTAGGACAAAAAAACAGTGTCATTAGACTATGCCAATATGTTGAGGCAGAAAAATACTTTTTAATATGGCAATTTTTTTTGCCCAATGGTTAATCTCAATGCCTTAGTTTATTTATTTATTTTACTATTTCTATCGGTTTTATTTTAAATTTATTATGGAACATAAAAAGAAGACATTAAACTGTGATGTGTAATTATGTCCATCTCTCATCAAAGTTGAAATTTTGCTCATGTAGAACCAAAAAAAAAAAATTTAAAAATTAAAAAAAAACTCACACGGAGCAATATCTTTGTGCTAGCTCCCATGACTTTCTGGCCCAGAAGATTGGATTTCTCTAGCGACTCTTGCATTAAGAATTTCAGATGTTAGTCACCTACAGGAGGAGAAATCTCATCTTTTGAGAGTTTTTAGAAAGAATGGTTATAGCAATTCTCAAGGTCTTAAGGCTTTTCAAAGAGCCATTAAGGCTCCTAGGGTTGAAAAAGTTATGGATGATCCGGTTTACATGGTTAAACTTTCTTTTATCCAAGGAACTACGGACAAGATTGCTCACATCCTTAAAAAAACATAAAGTCGTGGCTACCTTTAACCCCTTATTACCATCAGAGGCTCCATTAGATCTATTAAGGACATTATTAACCCTAAAGACATGAAAGGGGTTTATTCTCCATACATTGGGGCAAGGTCGCTCCATTAATCTTAGTGATTTCATGAACATGCAGCTACCTTAGGCATAGACGTTCATGTTCCTTACCTATGTAGATAAAACTTGGCATCATCTTTGTATTGAGAACTCCCACGTTATCACTAGGATTGATCACTTTCATCATAAGAAATTAGGTGAGGCCAATGAAATTGAAAAGCATCCAAAGAATCTCAATAGGGATGATGGCTGGACCTTAAGTGAGAATTGGGTTATTGGACTTTCTTCTTGACTTCCATGTTTTTTTATCTTTTTCTCTCCTCGTTGGGTTTGTTTATAATATAATATATATATATAGATAGATAGATAGATATCACTCACTGATATTATCAACACTATATTTTTTTATTTACGTATTTATTTATTTATGTATTTTAGTAAAAAAAATTAAGGTTATCTATGTTTAATATTAATAATTATTTATTATTTTTTATATTATTATTTTCCCAACTAATTTATTTTTTAAGATTATTTTGATCTAACTAATACGTTCTTCTTATAATTAAAATTATTTATTTTACTCAACTAAAATTCTAACTGATACTTCTGGCATATGGGGCATCTCTCCTATTTATACCTAATTTCAGATCTTATTTTTCATCCTTGTCTTGAGGATGAACCACAATAAATGGCTGGAAACGTGGACTCCCAAACAATGATGTGATTATTCCGGAAATTTTATTCGATAATGATATGGATCACAGAAGTTTGAAATAAATAAAAAAAAAGTTAAATAACTATACAAAATATTTAAATAATATCTATTCATTAAAAAATTGACATATTTAAATAATATCTATTCATTAAAAAATTTACACGTGAAGAAATTGGCACCCTCCCCGCTCATGTTAGATCCGTATTTAATTCAGCAGGAGTCTCATTCTACAGCCCAGTGTGCAGAGAGTCTCATTCTACAGCACAGTGTGAGGTGTAAGTCTATGGGTCTGCCATCAAAATTGAAATTTTGCTTATATCGACTCAAAAAACTATACAAAATATTTAAATAATATTCCTTCATAAAAAAATTAAGAGTAAAAAAATGAATCCATATTAAATCCCTATTTAAAATATATATACTGAGCTTAACTTATAAATATAGCTCTCTAATTAAAAGAAAAACCTAAATGAAAAAAAAAAAAAAAAAAAACTCACGCATGAATTCCTAAAAGCGAGAGACTATGCTCCATAAAAGTCTTTTTTGGTTTAACCATACTTCATAACACGGCACAAATTATAGTATCCCAATAGGCTAAAAAGTCCTCAAATTTTTACGAAAAATTACAACATATCAATACGCGGCGGGACAAGCTTCGCTCCGGATCTTGAACAGACCCATTTTTTGTTTGCAGAGCACCGCCTTGCACATACTTGCTCCACGCCAATGTTGATTTAGCGGTTGTGAGAAGTCACGAGATAAGATCACTGGCTTGGAGATGAGATCCCAGTTAGATAGCATGCTTTCTTTGCTTTTTGGCCCTGCAAAATATTTTGTAGCGGACATGCACATTTTAATATGCCCAAATTGTTACCCATTATTGATTGATCTAAAATGTCGTACATATATATTTTTTACTTTGAACCAAAATTATACCCGAGAGAAGAATATGCCTCAAAGTAGGCATATATTAGCCTTTCAACCAAAATTATACTCCAAAGAAAAATATAATCCATACGAGGAATACTTCAAATATATATATATATATAATATATGATATATATAAAAGAAGAGTCCAAAGATATATATATAACTTTCAATTAAAATTATATTCTAAAGATGAATATAACTCATGCTAAGCATATATTGGTCTTTGAACTAAAAGTATATTTCAAAGAAAAAAATAATCCATACTAGTCATGGTCCAAAGTGTGGAAGTATCTCCATTCAAAAAAGAGTGGATCTCACTTATCTATGTGAATGCCATATAAGGCAGAGAAGGAAGAGTGGAACTCGCTCTCATTCAAAGAAGAGTGGGTCTCCTTATCCATGTGAATACTATCTTCAATCTCTTTATCCATGTGAATGCCATTTTTGGGAAGACCATGAGTGTTTTTGGAGTCCTTCCAAAAGGGATCTTGCTTGCAATCTCTCCTTCATCTTTAACCAGGTTGAGCGCTTTGTAACTATAGCTATTAGCCTTCATTGCACCATGGTGCCCTCTCCTTGAGATGATTTCGCTTGGGTTGGAGAGATTAGGCCCTTGCCTTTGTTCCATGTTGAATCACTTTGTCATGGTTGGTCTATTTGGATGCTCCTCTCCGCCTTTTGGGATGTTGCCATTGATCTTGTTTTTCCACCTAATTTTGTTGCTCCTTGATTTTTTTTTTTTTTTTTGCATCTTCTAGCAAAGTGTATGTATTCATGATAGACCTTGCACTTAAAAGGAACCTGGACATAATCCACCTCTTGGATATGGGACCATGGTTGAGAATTATTGTGGCCAAAAACTCTTTCTCAAGACCTACTTCCACGTAGATCCTAACTCAAGAAAAAAATTCCCTCTTGTAGCTCGACACATTCAATATACTTACCCGAGGCATTTCCAATACTTTCAATAGTGGATTTGTTCCAACAAAAAATAGGAAGGAAAGGAAGTTTAACCCAAATCAGAATTGTTAAAGGAACATCACATTCCGAGTTAAGATACATGCTCAATTGATCTAAATAGAGACCCTGAGGACCCATGAAATAAGGGTTTCTTCTCAAGTTCAAGTCATATTCTTCCTTATTCTCGATGAAGAAGGTATAAAACCCTCTCACGCAAAAAGAAGAGGAAACTTGACCCTTTATTAGTGGCAACCAAGTTTTATTTACCCACTACTTCAAGGAACATGAGGAAGGGCAAATCCCCATGATCTAGCCCACTGAATCTCATTTCACAAGCTGAAGAGGCCTTACTCTGGATCGAGAAGCATTTATCTCTGCCTTTGAAATATACTCAAGTTTTTTGACAAAGCCTGAGGGCTTCATCTTCTAGAATTTCAGCCTCTTAGAGGTTAGAGCATTGAAGGTGTCTATATTAGGCACCAATAGAAGGGGTGGGGAAGCAGGGCCACCCAAGCAAGTGGGAGATCAGCTAAGCACTACAAAAATCTCACAATACCTTTATGCTATGGATAACTTTTAAGAACACATTGAGATACACTCATATATATACATCAATTTTATCTAAATTTTTATTATTGAATTTTATCCATATTACACTATCTTAAATTATATGAAGTCAAAGAATTTGCAAGTTATTGAATTTTTTTTCATCTTATTACTTTAACATTTTGTTTGGAAAAATATTGCTATCCTTTTTACTTGGGTTTAATTAACTTGAGTTCATAAAAAATATGCTTCAAATATACTTTGTTAAACGCAATAAAATTAAAAAAAATGTTTTGAGTTTTGACTAAAGTTTCTTGAAATTAAATTTGGTTAAAATGCCTAAATTAAGTCAAAATGTTTTATAGGGTGCTTCAATGTCTTAGAATTTATAATAAACTTGTGGAATTAATGTGCCTCACTTAAGAGGAAATTAGTACTTGTTGGGATAAAACTAGTTAAATATATAATAACATTAGAGATATTTTGTTCACGGAACTTCTTGTTTTTTTCAAGAGATATTTAATCAAAATGATGGAGTATTTTTCTATATTATTGTCAGATGGTATCAAGTAGACTTCTCAAGGTAGAATAGTGCCTCTAACTTAAAGGGATTCAAATTAAGCACTTGTCAACATGGAACTAACCAAATACTCATAAATGTTTACAATAATTGGTGGAACTAGTTCTTTGAGCCTTTCTTTGTAAAAGTATGGAATTGTCCTCATGGTCTTCATTGAATGATTGAAAATTATTATTTTTTAAATATGTAATGGTCCTCGCAGTAGTCGATAAGGATGTCTATTTTGGAATATGCATTCTAGGATTTTAGTTTAATTATCAATAATAATTAAGTAGATGAGGTGATTTAATCTCCATGGAATATTCTAAAATATTCTCAGTAGTAGTCACAAATCAATGGTTGAGATTTATCTCAAAAGTAGTTATGCTCTTTCTCTACTTTTAATTAAATTAATTAATACAAAAATGTCATATAAACATATCCCATATGAATATGAGTTATGACTTTTTGAGCATATGGTATTAGTAAACCACAGTATTGGTGACTTGTTGTAACAAAGTCTATTTACATATTATAATATCCATGGTTAAGAACCTTGTTACATATTATAAAGTTATAATTTAGTTCATTTTAATGATTTTTTAAAATCTTGACAATGTGAGAAGTATCACGAGGTAAACATTCTTTAAATGTATTTGGATGCATTAGTTATATCTATAATGACAAACAAACTTGAATTATGACAAAAAAAGTTGAGCGCTTCAGAACTATTGTTATTAGCCTTCATTGCACCTTGGTACCCTCTCCTCGAAATGATTTTGCTTAGGCTGGAGAGGCTAGGCCCTTGCCTTTGTTCCCTATTGGATCACTTTGTCGTGGCTGGTTGTTAGTCTTTTGGATGGTCTTCTTCCCCTTCTGGGGTATTGCCATTGATCCTGGTTTTCCACCTAATTTTGTTGCTCCTTAGTCTTCTTTTTACATCTTCTAGAAAAGTGTATGTGCTCAAGCCTAATTTTGTTGCTCCTTAGTCTTATTTTTACATCTTCTAGCAAAGTGTCTATGCTCATGATAGACCTTGCGCTTAAAAGGAACTTGGTCATAATCCACCTCTTGGATATGGGACCAGGGTATTTATTGTGGCTAGAATCCCATTGTGAAGATCTACTTCCGAGCAAATCTTGGCACAAGAAAACAATCTCTCTTGTAGCTCGACATATTCAATATATTTACCCAGGGAATTTACAATACTTTCAATAGTGGCGTTGTTCTAACAAAAAATGGGAAGGAATGGAAGTTTAACCCAAATCAGAATTGTTGAAGGAACCTCACATTCTAGGTTAAGGTACAGGCTCCAATGATCTAAATAGAGAGCCTGGGAACCCATGAAATAAGGGTTGCTTCTCAAGGTCAAGTCGCAATATTCCTTAATCTCGATGAAGAAGGTATAAAACCATCTCCCACATAAAGAAGAAGAAACTTGACCCTTTATTAGTGGTAGCCAAGTTTTATTTACCCACTACTTCAAGGAACACAGGGAAGGCCAAATCCCTGTGATCTGGCCCACTAAACCTCATTTCGCAAGCTGAAGATCCCTTATTCTGGATCGAGAAGAATTTATCTCTACCTTCGAAATATACTCAAGCTTTTTGACGAAGCCTTCGGGCTTCATCACTACAACAAAACCCTATGGTTAGCACCCTTTTTTTCTTCCTTTTTTGCATCTAGAGCCCATTTTTGGTGCCATTTGTGTCCATTTATAAAATATGGTGCAAAAATTGATGCAAAGTTTGCATCGAGTTTTTCACCAAGTCTTAAACCAAGTTTAGCACCAGGTATTGCAATAGGTTTTGCATCAGGTTTTACACCAGGTTTTATGCCAAGTTTTGTGCCATCCTTTGCACCATGTTTTGTATCAAGTTTGGCACCTAATTTTGTTTCACCAACCTTTGTATCATTTATTGCATCCACTTTTTGCGCCTACTCTTGCATCAACTTTTTCATCATCTCTTGCATCCTCTTTTGCATCATTTTTTAAATTATTTTTGCATCCATTTTTACATCATTTTTTGCATCCCCTTTGCATTAAGATTTGCATCAGGTTTTGTGTCTCATATTGCATCTACTTTTGCATCTAATTTTGTTGCATCAACTTTCGCATCATATTTTTCATCCATTGTTGCACCCATGTTCACGTCCACTTTTGCACCCCTTTTTGCATCTTATTTTTCATCTTCATTTTCTTCTTTTTTTGCATCTATGATTACATCCACTTTTGTTGTGACATTATTTGTACCATGTTTTGTACTTATTGTTGTACCCATGTTGCTTCCAATTTTGCATCCATCTTCACATCCACTTTTGCATCAAAATATTGCATCTATTTTTGCATCCACTTTTGTGTTGGGTTTTTCATCTCATTTTGTATCATCTTTTGCATCTACTTCCATTGCATCCATATTTTTCATCCAATTTTGTTTCTGTTGTTGCACCCATGTTTGCATCCACTTTTTCATCCCTTATTGCATCTTGTCTTGCATCCAAGTTTGCATATTTTTTTGTGTTTTTTATTACATCCACTTTCTCATCCACTTTTGTTGTGTCATATCTTGTGCCTATCATTGAAACCCACTTTTTCTTCCAATTTTGCATCCACATTTGCAGCCTCTTTTGTGTCCAAGTTTGCATCAAATAATTTTTCTGTTTTTTGCATCCCATTTTGCATCTACTTTTACATCCACTTTTGATGTGTCCAATTTTGAATCTAATTTTGTGTCCAATATTGCACCCATGTTTGGTTCATGTTTACATCCATTTTTTAATCCAATTTTGCCTCCTTTTTGCATCAAAGTTTGTGTCTTTTTTTTTGTTCATTGTTGCCTACTATTACACCCATATTTTCTTCCACTTTTTCATCCATGTTTGCACCCTATTTTGTGTCCATGTTTGCATCAACTATTGCATCTAATTTTTCATCCACTTTTATGTCAATTTTTCTATCTTGTTTTGCATCTACTTATGTTGTGTCCACTCTTCATCCAATTTTACATCTATTGTTGCCCCCATTTATTTTTTTGACTTTTGCATCCATTTTCCAACACTCATATAATTTTTACATTGATGATATTTCTTATGACGTTACCAATTATGAACAACTGATGATGATCAATAATTTGATGATGATGATAATGAAGATGATGACGATGACATGAATTGTGATTATTATGATAATCAAAATGATGATAAAGATGATGGGGGTTATAATGAAAATGATGATGATCACAATGATGATGGCGATCCTAAGGACCTTGGACAATCTTCCCAATTTTTAAATGTTGTCATGGTCATAATCATAATCATTATCTTTAGAGTCATCTTCCAAGTCATCATCATTTGATCATCATTATCATTATTTTCATCTTGGTCATCATCAACAACAAATAATGCGATGAATGATGATATGATGTTCATGACGAAGTTGACAACAATGATGATAGAAATTACATTAATTATGATGGGGGATGATGAAAATTATAATGATGATGATAATGGTAGTGGTGATATGATCATCGATCATCTCTAAAATAAAGTTGTCATTTTCTTTGCATATATCATGTGTCCTAACAACCTTTTTTGAGCACTCGTAATATTTTTGGGTTGATGATATTTCTTACGACACCTATAATTATGAACAATTGACAACAATGTCCATAATCATGATGATGATGATGACGGCATGAATGGTGATTATGACGATAATGCAATGATGAGATTGATGGTGGTGATGGTGATGATAATGAAGATGATGACACTCCCTCTAAACTAGGGAGATACTCATAATGAGACAAAAAAGTACTATCAAGTTGAAATATTAATATAAGAAGGGATCTGGATTGATAAGCATCAACAATGATTTAAATCATCATAGTCAACATTGTCAAAATAGAAAGGCCTTGACTAACAAGTTATATATCTTCATTAGATCATAGCACAATGTTGGGAGTCATAAATTTGGACACCACTGCCTCTTTAGGCACTTACCACACTAGGATTTTAATCAGGCATGTCCTCACATGATCATTTCCTAATGCACTATCATAATATTTGACACTGGGAAAAGTCAATCCTCATGACTATCCTTATGTTGGAGTAATGTACTCGACTTACGGCAGTTAGTCCTAGTCAAAGCACAAATTCTCAAAGAATATTGGTCCCATCTGTTTATATAATCCACCATCCTCCCTATTGGTGTCTTTAGTAGTCTTACGACTGTTAGTCTCAGCCATAGTACATGACAAATGGATAATATGGTGTCAATGCTCACTCCCTCTCAACGAGGGAGGAGATATCCACAAGCATAAGTGTTTCTCAAGAATACCCATCATTTTCACAGGGAATAGCATCATTAATTTTTTTCATCACATGACACCTTTATGATTAAGAATTCATAGATTTGTGGCAAAATATTTCCCCTTTTTGTCATTTGTGATGAAAGAAAATCAAAAAGTGAAAGCAAAAATCATTAAATATACACTATAATGATTTATCTAAGTCTAAACTCTAAGGTTAAACTGAAAATTTATGTAAATATTATATCTATGATTTGTTCAAAACTTATGAAAACCTTATTCGCTAAGTCCTATATATAAGAAAAATCAAAAGAAAGAAAAATAAGGCCTAATGAATGGTAACTCATGTATTCACACTGTCTTTGGAAAACATATGAATATATACACTCCTAGTCACACTTGATCACGTGTTTGTGATGGTTAAATCATGAAGTCCTCTTTTCCCCTTTCATTTTCACTTCATCTTCTAAGCACCTAATTGAGGATCTAGGGAATTTTTCTTGCCTAAGGTTTTCATGTCTACTCTTGGTTTACTTATGTCACACTATAGTCAATCATGTGATGGGGTGAAACACTTAAGTTTGTGGAATTATTAGAACAGTGTATTAAGTTAGTCACCAAACACACATGTATTACATGTCATTGATCCACATGTGTGGGTTGGAGACTCATTGCTTGAGAACTTTACTGGATACTACTTTAGGGCCTTGATGGTATATCTTACAAAATCTCTTGGTAAACATTGTGATTCATCCTTTCTTTTCCTCAGGACACTTGATAATATTGAAGTCACTCCCAATAATCCACGGAGATGGGGAGTATAAATTACTTGTGCTGGAAATAGAATTGAGAAATAGAGGTTTTCCATTTGCGATATTGGACTCATAGACATTGGATACATGGTAGTATTCCTCGATGTCAATTAACTGAAATTATATTGTCATAATGCAAAAAGAGGTAAACATATTGGTAACCTTGATGTCCTGAACATTCCAAATAATACCCATTCGACCCAAGTATATCTAGTCATCAATCACTACTACTTGGAAATTCCTCTCCCATTTTCTAATTATATGAGGTAAAACCTCAGTTAATATTTTTATTTCTTGTATCAACATTATTGATGGGTGCTTTGTGTACCATTTTTGTTTTAGGACTATTTGTTTTCCTTTTCTATTGAGGTCCCTCATGTTCCATGAGACTATTTTCATGGGGAATTTACATAGAAAGGAAGTATAATGTGACTAAAAAAAACATGTTCCAAGATTTAAGTTATTGGACAATGCCACTTCATGACTCCTATATTTCCTTAACCTGGGACTAAATGGTGAACTTGATAGCCTTAAGGGAAATTAACCAATGAAAATCTCAAAAAGAGGTGACTTTTGACTTTATCACATACAAGTTAATATACTAAAAAATACATCCATAAAAATTTCATCAATCAATGAATCTTTAAAAAAAATATCCAAAACAATTTCATCACAGAGTGAAGCATTACATTATAAATTACAATCTATAAACATTTTGGGAACTTTTTGCTAAACTATGTTCAAAACCAACATATTTAATATTAATATTTAACAATAATATGGAATATAACACATTTTCATAAATTAAATAACATGTTATCAAACCTAAGACATGTCACTAACATAAAACTAAAAATCATGCAACTAATGGGAGTGGCCACTCAAGGCCACCATAAGACAATTAATCTATTAAGACAAGGATTAATGGGGAAAGAAATCTACAAAGGACAAATGCAAACCTATTTTAACTTTATTTTTTTATTAGGTGCAAGTTTAACATCTCAAGATATAATGAAGAGAATAATTAATTTTATTGCATTAAGAAAACCCAAGCACATTCTATAACTTGGCAAGGAAGAGATGTATAATACCCATCTCAGCAACACAACACATGGCATTAAGTTACTTTTTTATATATAATTTAAACTTTTATCATAAAAACACAAATTTAGCATGAATGGATGTTTAAAATCCATTTTTATAAAAAGAAAATGTAATTTTTGTTATAAAAAAAACCAGAAACTAAATATATATTTTTTTAGAAAATAAAAATACTAAAGTGGAATATATATTAAAAAAGAAAACTAAACTTAAGAATATATAATATATATATTATATAATATATATAATATATAATATTATATATATATAATATATATATATATATATATATATATATATATAATATATATATATAATTAAAATCTTTTTTTGAATTTTTTTAAACACTTCCCTCCATTCTAAGAAGCAAAAATAATAATAGAAATAAGGACGGACCAAAAATACTCCTTTCCTTGGTAAGTGTTTCCCACCATTCATTCCACTCACTCGAGTTATTTCAGAAAACAGAGATAAGTGTTATTTCACACTTTTTTGGCAAAGCCTATTGAGATTCTCTTATGATATATCTATTCCTTGATGGAGTCCTTGATATATTGATCAAGTTTTGATTCCTTGGAGATTAATTAGAGCAATGAAAACATGAGTACTCTTAATTCCTAGTTCAATTCCTCTAATGGTGGACACAAGGCAAGGGAGGGGTTGCTATCATGGTCATAAATCCAAGTTCATTGCCTCTAATGGTGGATGAGGCAAGGGAGGGGGTTTTGGTCATGGTTGTGGTCGTGGAGTTTTCTATTTTACATCATATAGAGAGAGTTCAAAGCAATTTGAATGGAATCATTGTCATCACTAGTTACAATTGTTGTGTGTGGAGCATGATTGTTCAGAGGTCTTTGTTTCAGCGGGATGTATACCCCAGGAAGTTTTGTACCCCCCTCCACGCGGGGGGATGCGGGGAGGACTTGTCCCCCCCCCATGTGGGTTCGGGGGGGCTGATCCTCCCCGGCTAGGGGTCCAGGGGCCAGCGGTCCCCGGCGGGGG